>JACXGJ010003260.1:0-55603 GCA_016801105.1 Esox niger | reverse complement strand
TCTCTCTCTCTCTTGTGTCTGTCTCTCTCTCTCTCTTGTGTCTGTCTCTCTCACAGGGCATGACCATCAAACCCCTGGTGGATCTTCTGGCTGTGAAGAAGAAGCAGGAGGCCAAGCGCTCCATCAACGAGGAGATCCACACCCAGGTGAAGACCTATCAGCCTCATCTCGTCCCCCGTGGTAGTCTGAGCTGTATGGTCACGTCCATTTGTCTCTCAGGGCTCTTTCGTAAGGCTTCTCTCTGTAGGAGTGCTAGTCGGTCATGATCTAAATGACCTGCCACTTCCTAGATTAGCCCTGCTGCTCTTAGACACGCCCACAGTGCTGGTTTGTGTAATAGAGGACAGGTCAATGCTGATGTTTAGCCTGCTTATCAAACCCGCTCCCTCTGTGAATTCAATAAAATTTTGAATTTCCGTTATATCCGACTGGGGATTTCCACTGAGGGATATTTATTTCACTTGTACCTTCAGTGTCTGTCCAGAGGTGCAGGGCTGTTGCTGAACACCAAACATTGTTTGCCGCTTCCCCCTGCTGGACTTTTATGGAATGATCCTTTGCTGATGGATTTTTTTGTCCTGTTGACATTGGCTTGCTTGAGTTTTAATAATGTAAAGCCAATGAGAAAAAGGATTCCCTGGCTTTCACACTGACCAGACTCTAATTAAACTGCTTCCGTTGGTTCATGGCTCCTGGGGGACCCGCCTGTCACTCCCCACTGTCTCTACTGACTCATCCACCCGTGTTGCCAGGTTGGCAATAAAATCAGCTCCAGGCATTCTCTGGGGTCTCGTTTATATCTGTCCTGTAAAGTCACTCTCAATAATTGTCTTCTGTTTTTTTCAAGGATGGTCTTTTCAGAAAAATCTGGAGATGCACCATGCATGTGCTTTCCTGATACCCACCTGGGCGTGTATGAACGCGCATTTTCAGAAATTGACGATGTCTGTGTCGTCCGAATCTTTTGCAGTATCTCATGCTGTATTCAGAAAAGGACTGTGGGCAAATCCTGAATCCCCCCCCCGTGCTTTATTGTTTTGAATCTGTCAGATCGGTTTGATTCTGCCGTCTGCCCACAAAAGGTCTAGACTCCTAATGTCGTCATGAACCCATTTTCACAAAATTGCCCACTTATCTACCTGCTTACAGAGCTATACCTCAGTTAGCACCCCGCGTCTGAGGTTTTGGTTGGTAAGGAGTCTCAAGAGAAATCTATATTTATCGTTTCTAAAAGAGGCCCCTTGTTGCTACTAAGCGTCCTGAATGCCCTAAAGCCACCATTGAGCCCTGAGCGTCTGTAGCTCCTGTTGCTAATAGCACCCCCATAAAACAGCCACGTACGCACAGCGTAGAGCCGTGGGGCTCTGTTGATTCTCCGGTACACAGGGGAGGGATGAGTCACCAATGCTCTGGGCCAGAGGGTCTGGTCTCTGGCTGATGGCTTCTCTGACTCTATAAATGACAGTGATTAAAGTAAACCGTGATCTGTACAATGACTCCCAGAGTGACCCAGGGGTGGATGAGGGAAGATATCGGGCACCTTTGGCTTTGGTAGATCGCTTCGTTTTTGAATGGATGAATGGCTATTTCAGGCTTTGTTTGGTACACAGGGAAATTGGAGAATGTCTTTGTTGACAGAGATTATTTCTAAAGTAAAGCAACTGACTGGGCCCTGGGTCTTAACGCTGCTATTTTCTGTTTCTCACCTGGCTTGAGGCTTTAATCATGAAGTGCCTGCTACTGTTGTGTTCCAACATGTTCTGTGAGTTCTTTTGGCTTCCTTAAAATTAGTGAGCGTGTGCGTTTTGTTACGGACTGTAATAAGTTCAGTGGCACTGCAAGACTGCTTGTTCCCATAGCAACTCTGTGTGTGACAAACTGTCACTGTGCAGAACTGTCTGGCAGGGCCCATAATCAAAATTCAAGAACTAAATTGACCACAGATTGAACAATGTCATGTGTCACTGCGTATTTCCTTGCCTCTGTCTGTAAACGTGATGGACAGCGTCTAGACATAATGCTTTCTCTATCTGATCGATCGTGGCCATGTCCTATTTTAAGTGAGAGAATCTCTGTTGAGAAATGTCTTGTCGTAGCCAGATAGAATCCAAAAACATCAAATTACTGCTTCTGTGGTGCAGACAATATACTGGGCCATTTGTGTGCCATAGAGCTAAATGAAAATAGCTGATTTGGCTCTCTTTCATTAACCGTTTGAAATACCCTACCAGCACAAGATATTAAAAATACATCTTTCAGATTATTTGGCTCAATGGGTTTTTCCTCTTGTTGGTTCATGTAGATGAAATATTGACTTTGTTTTCTTCAAGTTCCTGGACCACCTGCTGACTGGCATTGAGGACATCTGTGGACACTACGGGCATCACCACTGGAAAGACAAGTACGGGCCTCTGAATTCTTCCCTTCAATGAAAACAATGATTTATTTCCCCTTGAGGTCATTTATGACCGGTCTAACCAGTCACTGAAACAGCTTGGGTTTAGGCTAAATTAGCTATAATACAGTTTATTTAGCCAGTAACTTTCTAAGCCATTACAGTCAGTTTAGTTAAACAGAAACAGATGCAAATAAAGCACTCGCATTTGTTGTAATCTCTCATTTCGAAAGTGTCTTTCTACCTCTCAGGTTTTCATAAAACGAGTAACGACTGTCTAATATAGTGGCGCGAGACATCGAGACAGCCAGACGAAAGGGCTCATCTTTTGTCTCTCTTTATCTGTCCTCTCTCTGCAGGCTGAACCGCTTCAACAAGAAGTACATAAAGAAGTGCCTGATAGCGGGCGAGCGCTACAAGGAGCCGCAACTCATTGCCTTCTACCACAAAATGGAATTCAAGCAGGCTATCGAGCTGGTGGAGAGTGGCGGAGGCGTCAAGATGCCCGCCGCCGTGCCCCTGCAGGTCTCCATGCAGTGAGTGGTCAACCATCTCCTCAGGCTCCCCCTGTTCCAGGCTCAGTGGTCGCTTTTACACACTGTTGTCCTATCCTCAGTCCGTTTAAGCCGCCCTGTCAGAGCAGAAAGATTTGAAATTCAAGAGGCCGAACAAGTTAGTGCGTGTCACTTGCCAGAAATCGTGTGGGCACATGTATCAGTTTCCTATACAGTTGTCCATAAGACCACATGAACCTGTTTAAACCCCTTCCCCCATCCCCCAGGAACATCCAGCCTAAGAAGCAGCCTCCTATGGCCGCAGAGCGGGCCCTGCCTCAGTTTACCAAGAACCGCGAGGAAGAGATCAGGAAGATCCTCAGGAGTAATCTGCAGAAGACGCGTCAGAGGGTGAGCATCGATCCATCTGTAAAGCTGTGCCTGGTTGGGTTTTTCTTCTCAGTCGGTTTTGGACAATGCCCACTGCTGGTCACCGTTTTTGTCAAGAGATTACATTTGTTGGTGTCATATTCAGCTTGTTCCTTTCTAAGTCATTTCGGACTAACTTTACTGGCTAGCCAGCTATATCATGTATGAAACGGTTTATTACGGTTTTGTTTTCATTTGTAGTTAGTTAGGCATTTTGAAATCAAATAATTTATGAACGTTATGGACCCAGAGTTGTGCTAGGGCACAAACAACTATAGTGACAGCTTCTTGTGGGAATATCATTCATTGGCTTGCTAATAGCGCCTTATATTATCAAGAAAGGTTGGCTAAAAATCTTTTAAGTACTTCCGTCGATGGAATGTAGCAGTTTGGTCTTAACTATTATTTTAGGAAGCAAGCACAAAAAGCAATGACTACGGTTCATTAAGCAGCCTGTCCATACAGCCGGAACATTAGAGTTGAATTTCTACATTTCCTGTCCAGGAATGTCAACAAACTAGGCTGTGAAACCTTGACTGGTTCCCCGGAGTGAGTGTCCGGCACCAGAACATGAATGTAACGGCACACAGAGCCTAGTGCGCGAACAGTACCACCGCCACGTTACTGCTCCAGTCATACTGAGCCATAGCCGATTGAATTTGGTTTGAACCACCACACGGTCCAGGGAAAAAGTTTATCTGCTTGCTTCATATTTTCAAACATCAAAGCATCTCTCACTGCATGGTTGAATTGCTGTTGTTCAGGCTGTTATTGGGGTATCTGTGTGTGAGTTCACTGACTCTGGTGTGTTTTCCCTCCAGCTGCGCTCCTACAACAGACACACCCTGGTGGCTGATCCTTACGAGGACGGATGGAACGAATACATGCTGAAAAAACAGAGGATGATTGAGCTAGAGAAGAAGGTAAGGCCCGACCTGCCTGGCGGGTGCCTCCCATTTATGACCGGTCCAAACTGTCTCTGAAACAACTTTGGTTTAGGCTGAACCAATTGCCGAGCTTTGGATAAGGCTGAAACAACTGCACAAATACCTTTAATGATTGAAATTCCCACTTATGTGTTAAACAATATTTTAACACTCTTGTTTGTCACACATTGCTTATGGAAAAAATTATATTTTCTGTATGCAACTACCTGTTTCAGTGAAGGTTAAATACAAAGAAAAGCTTTAACCCGACAATCAATTCACATGCCATGACTGTTCCCAAGACAGACAGCGATTTTTAGCACACAGCTAGACACCGTTCTCTCCCTGCACACAGTGGTAAATAGTCCCTGGGTTTTCGTTTTACTGTTATGGATTTTGTAATTAAAGTGTTCTTTATATCGACTCCACCTCCACCCACTCAATTAATTTACTCAAAATCAGTTCACTGGACTGTTTTTCATGTGCAGAGCCAACTTTCATTTAAATCAGCCTGTAATTATAAAAGTGGAGCCAAAGTTTTGATTTAATTAAACTTTTTGATTAAGATGTACACTCTGGACTGCGATCTGGGGAGACAAACGGATGGTTTCTGTTGTTGTGGATACAAAGCTTGGTTTGGATTTAAAGTAAATTTAGACAGGAAGTAATTGTGCTCGTTACAGTCCAGTAAACCCAATTTACAGTCTGTCAGACTTTAAAAGCACTACAAACATAAAATTTTCAAGAAGAGTTTTGTTTAGGTTTTACAGGCTACAGTTTAAAATGGCTGTATAGTCCAGAGCTTTCACCTGATATAACTTGATTTAGTAATAGTAGCATAATAGTCTAAGTGATGTGGATATCAAAGGTGTGTTTGTGTGTTTGTGTGTTTGTGTGTTTGTGTGTGTGTTTGTGTGTTTGTGTGTTTGTGTGTTTGTGTGTGTGTTTGTGTGTTTGTGTTTGTGTTTGTGTGCGTGTGCGTGTGCGTGTGCGTGTGCGTGTGCATGTGAACAGATGACACAAATGAGTAACTACTTGACGGTCCCTGCTGCTCCATCCGACTCCCCCACCATGCGCAGAGCCAGACTGGCTTCAGGTGAGCCTGAAAATTATTTTATGCACTGACCAAACTTTTTATGTCATTCTGAAAGGGGTAGGGAAGAAACATGGAGGCCACATCAAACTTCCATTCCACCGAATTGGTGCCATTTATAGCGTTTCAAAATGTAACTTCATTCTGTATTGTTTTTCAGCGCTCTGTCTAATAACACACATGTTTAACTATTCAAAATGTGTTGAGGTCAATCTCAATTGTGTTAAGGCTTCTTAATGGAAGATGTCATTTTTCTCAACCCTGTTCCCAACATTTGCAAGTCATGCCAACTAGCTTCTTTGTTTCTCCCTCAGTTAAGAGGATATTTTACAGAAATAAATGGTTACATGTTCACAACATGTGTTGTTGTAACTAAAAAGTCACTACATATATGCATTCAAAATGCTTTCTTTTTAAAACACGAAGCCATTTTTTTAAGTGAGGCAACCTCACTTAAACCTCCCCAACCTTTATTAAAAAAAAAAATCCATCATGTAATTTATCCTACAGTTGTTTTAATGATGGACCAAACAATAAACCATTTTTATATAAAAACAATTAAGTTACAGGAATGAGTGCATGTGTGTGTGAGAATAACCTGATACAACATACTGCCCCATGCACGTCTAATAGACATAAAGGATATCAGTCTATCAGTCAATTTCCTTAAAATATACCAAGGTACATCAGAAGTAATTCAGTTTGGCAAAAAGACCTTCGTCTAAATTGCAAAAGCTATAACAATTGTGTGTGCATGGTTTTGCAAGAGTGTCTGTATGTAAGTTTGTGCTTGTGTGACTGCTTCCCTAAATGATTATTGCATAGCTTGGAGCTATACTGTGGATCATTGTCCAGTTGTAGGAGGAAATTGGCTCCAATCGAGCAGCGTCAACAGAGTATGGCATGGCATTGCAAAATGGAGCGATAGCCTTACTACTTTAAGATCCCTTTAACCTTGTACAAAACTCCCACTTCTACACTTCCAAAGCACCCCAAGACCATCACATTGCCTCCACTCTGCTTGACAGATAGCGTCAAGCATGTCAACATTTTTTCATTTGGTCTACGTCTTAGGAATGTTGTTTGTGCTCAGAACACCTCAACCCGTGATTCGTTTGTCCATAACACTTTTTCCAATCTTCCTCAGTTCAGTGTCTTTCTTTTCTTAGTCTTTGCTTTTTATAGTCCAGTCTGAGATATGGCCTTTTTTGGTCACTCTGCCTGGAAAACCAATATTCCAGAGTTGCCTCTGCACTGTTGACATTTTGACTGGTGTTTTGAGGGTGTTAATGAAGCTGCCAGTTCAGGACCTGTGAGGTGTCTATCTCAAACTAGACACTCATTTATTTGTCCGCTTGCTCAGCTGTGCACCAGGGCCTCCCACACTTTCTATTCTGCTTTGATACAGTTTGTTCTGTTCAGTGAGGGGAGTAATACTCTGCAGATCATCAGTTTTTTGGCATTTTCTCGCATTGGGGTAGCCTTAATTTCTCAGAGAATATGCTGATAACTTTCTGAAGAAAGTTCTTATTTTCTGGCCATTTTGAGTCAGTAATGTCAGTCATTCACGGCGTGTGTTACCCATTGTTTTCTTGGTGACTATGGTCCCAGCTGCCTTGAGATCATTGACAATATCCTCCTGTGTAGTTCTGGGCTGATTTCTCAACGTTCTCATGATCATTGCAACTCCATGAGGTGAGATCTTGCATGGATCCCCAGACCAAGGGAGACTGATAGTTCTTTTATGTTCCTTCCATTTACACATAATTGCATCAACTGTTGTCACCTTCTCACCAAGCTGCTTGGCGATGGTCTAGTAGCCCATTCCAGCCTTGTGTATGTCTACATTCTTGTCCGTGACATCCTTGGACAGCGCTTTGGTCTTGGCCATAATGGAGAGTTTGAAATCTAATTGATTGATTGCTTCTGTGGACAGGTGTCTTATACAGGTTACAAGTTGTGATTAGAGCACTCCTTTTCAGAGTGTGTTCCTAATGTTAGCTCATAACCTGTATTAAGGACACCTGGCTGCCAGAAATCTTTCTGATTGAGAGTGGACCAATTACTTTCTTCACGCATTCAAATGCAAATCAATTCATAACATTTTTTACATGCATTTTTCTGGATTGTGGTGTTGTTGTTCTGTCTCTCACTGTTCAAATAAACCTGCCATAAAATTGATAGGCCCAGATCATCTCCTCTTCATCCGCTTATCTGGTATCGGGTCATATTTGCCAGCACTGACTGGGGGATCCCGAGGCATTCCCAGGCCAGTGTTGAAATATAATCTCTCCACCTAGTCCTGGGTCTACCCCGAGGTCTCCTCCCAGCTGGACGTGCCTGGAACACATCCCTAGAGAGACGTCCTGGGGACATCCTTACCAGATGCCCGAACCGCCTCAATTGCATCCTTTCGATGCAAAAGAGCAGTGGCTCTACTCCAAGTTTCTCATGGATGACTGAGCTTCTCACCCTAAGGGAGATGCCAGCCACCCTTCTGAGAACTAATTTCAGCCACTTGTACCCGCAATCTAGTTCTTTGGGCCATGACCCAGCCTTCATGACCATAGAGAGCTTGAGAGCTTTGCCTTCCGGCTCTGCTCCTTTTTTGTCACAATGGTGGAGTTGTTTGACTATGTCAGTGACTTCTGCCAAGGAGATTGACGATGCTTCCCCATCAGCCTCCAGCTCTGCCTCTACTATAGAGGGCGTGTTAGTGAGATTTAAGGAGTTCCTCGAAGTGTTCCTTCCATCGCCCAATTAACTCCTCAGTTTAGGTCAACAGTGTCCCATCCTTACTGTACACAGCTTGGATGGTTCCCCGTTTCCCCCTCCTGAGGTTGCAGATGGTATTCCAGAAAGTCCTTTCTGACCAAAAGTCCTCCATGGCATCCCCAAACTCCCACACAAGCTTTATTATTTATAATGGGCAAATAAATGGTCAATTGTTCAGCAAATGAATGCAATCCCCTCATTAAAACAAGTTTCACTGAATCTTTTCAAACTTCGCTATCACTTTCTCTATTGTATCTAAAGACAAGAGTCTTTTAATGTTTTTTTGCATGTAGTTCAGGGCTAGGCAACTCTAATCTTGGAGATCCTGAACCCTCCTGATTTCATAATCTTAAGTGTCATTTCTCAATGTTGGAACCCTCTAGGACTAATGTTCCTTACCCTTGATTAAGCAAGCAATCAAGTTTATTTATGTAGCACAATTCATAGAAGCAATTCAATGTGCTTTACAGTGAAAATAGAAATAATGCAATAGAATCAAAACTGTCAGATCCCTCATCAGCAGATTGTTACATTTACACATAGGTTATTCCTCTGATAGCACTAGGACTTGCTTTAAATGTGAGATCTGAGTCAGAACACTGAGATTACGGACTTGATCCTTGGTTTTAAGGGCCTGAGAATCCAGCTCTTTATTAATACTTTCATTAATAATCTCAGTTTTGTTAATTGTAGACAATTTTGATTCATCCAGGTATTTATGTGCTCTATACTGTGACACAGAGAGTCAATTGAGAGTCTATTAACACTGTTATGTTTTTGTTATTCACTTTGCCAGTGGAAATATCTTTGCATTTTTAAGAGAGCATGTTGCACTTGGTTCTGTTTTAGGCTGTGATTTCAAAGCTGAGAACAAAGGGGCTAATGTCAGTTCAGGTATGTAGTGTAGAGAGTTGTTGGGCTATGGTGGCCAGTGATCACAGCTGCGTGGTCGGCCTGTACCTATGGCCAGTCTTCCAGACTCAGATTAAGCCTAGTCCTGAGCCTGAAACCCTTTTCTGGTCCATGTCTAAGCTCCATCTGTGTCTGGGAAACCGTCCCTATGTAATGCTTTAAAGGCCGACAATAAAAATGCGCTAACTCTGACTCCTGAATTTGTAATTGGATAACAGGGGTTCCTTTGGAGGTTCAGTGCATTTTCGCATTGAGAAATGACTTCCCCTCATCAGATGTCACTATGGTATCCAGAGTAGGGGAAATTACAAATTTCTTTCTGTGCTTTTTGCGAGAATGTTGGTGTTAATCAAAATAGACTTCTGTAGATACATTACTCAGTGATGAATGTTAATGTTTTGCCCATTAAATGATGTAGTATGATGATGCATTGATCACCTTTGAACGTTGATCATACAGTTTAAAGCATCTATTTTTGAATTATTTCTGAACGTCGGCCTTTAAAAGCTGCTTGCCTACATTTACGTTATGCGTGGCTATTTGCATAGTTGTCATCCAATGTGTGTTTAAATTCATTCATGTTGTGAATGTGTCGAATGTGGGTCTAATTTTTCCATAGCTTTTTCTATATTTGTTTTCTAATGTTTGGTTTATTTAGTGTTGGCCAACCTTAGTTGAGGAGTCACATTTTGAGAGCTGTTGCTCTAGGCCAGCTGAGCACTAACAACTAGTTTTACTAGACAAGATAATTAATACTGCACATACCACAGCTCACCAGAGCCATGTTTCAGAGGCTATAACATTGTGGAATGTTCAGATGGGAATATATTATCCACAACCAACATGCACTTTGCGTGTGGGCCTTGGGGTAGCCCTTTTAATTACTTCTATCTGCACGGTTCCACGTTTGCCTACTGAACTATGGATTTGGGTTGGCGTCCCCTTTATTGTAACCGTAACCCTTTCCTTGTGTGCCCGTGACAGACCCTAACGCCTTCTACACCATCAAGGCACCACCAGGCAGCGTCCCCACCATCCAGGTGGATCTGGCCTCCCCCCAGTCCCCGGACTCGGTCAACCTGGTGGACGAGTTCTCCAAGAAGGGAGGGTCGAGCCAGAAGAGCGGGGATGACTGGAAGGAAGAGCAGGGGCGAATGATGAAGCCTCCATCAACGGGGAAGGCGGGAAAGGGAGAAGAAGAGGAGGGGGAGAACAAAAACCCTGGACTGCTGAGGTGTCTCAGTGACCCCGGCCCCAGTAACGAGGACGAGGAGGATGAACCGTTCCTTCCCTGAAAAGCTGCAAGCTCCTCCCTTTGTGCAGAATCGGGGAGGAGCTTGGTCAAGGCAGCGCATCCCGCTGGAAGGATCACTACAGGGGAAAGCTCTGTCTGTTATGAACCAAAAGGATGTGTTGGAGACATGATAGCCATTTTTTTAAGTCTTCATTGCTCCCCCCCTGTTATTTTTATTGATAGGAAAGCAGTCTGCTATTCGTGGGATGTAGGGTTCAGGGGTAACTGGCCTAAATTACATAAGAAAAAGAACTATGCATTACCAAAGGTTTGGACTGTTTTAGTCACTGTGTCCTCAATTTGGTTTTGGTAATGTTCCTGTTGTGTTAGAGTAGTGCTGTTAAATGTTTTATTTTCAATCTATGGTCGAGAAAGTTTGCCTTATTTCTGCGTCGGACACTTTAGCTAGAGTATGGCCATTTTCACTCTGGTGCAATATGACAGTCGTACCAACTTTTGGGCTTTTTCATTTCAGGGTTAATGCCACTATTCTTTTTCTTCACCTTTCATCTTCGTTGGTCATTCAGTGCTTTAAACTGGATGCGAGTCACTCCTGGTTAGAATTCCTTCACTGTGCTAAACTCAATAGACAGCTTTCTGCACCACCTCGCCTATGGAGGCCTGAAAGAGAAAGTATTTGTCAAGCGCACAATTTCAAAGAGACCAGACTGGCGTTGTCGCTTCCAGCAGTTCTGATCGAAAGCAAGAAAGCTGCATCGTTGCTATGATGTGTATTCTGCATCAACAAGGTGACTTATATGGAATGAACTGACAATTCACACGAGGCAGTTTCAGCGACAACATGTGACGAGGCAGTGTTGCTCCATGCTGAGACGAGGCAGTGTTGCTCCATGCTGAGACGAGGCAGTGTTGCTCCATGCTGAGACCTCTCCCTGTAGCTGCAGCATTTCCCAATATATTGAAATCCTATATATTTGACTGGACATGCAGGAGAGGGGGCAAAATAAATGTCTTAAACTTATATAAAAATCTGTTTTTACAGGTTTTGTTTCATGCTGTTTTCACCCACAATATTTCCATTACAGGGTTACCTGGTAATTGTGCCAGTTCCATAGTGTATCCATGCTCATTATTTATAAGAGTATATTATCTTTAACACACTGAACTACCATAAGTAAACCAGGTTAAAACAATCTCAGCAATTTTAGCGCTTATTTTCTGTATAATAAGGAGATTCCTTATGGAGTTTTCTCCATATACTGTTATACCCTCGCATCTTATAATTCTCTATGCAGCTCTGTCTTTTGGACCTGATCTACTGCCCTTTAACTCTGTTGCACCTCATTCACATCAAGTGTTTGGACTTTTAAAATACCTTGTTGCCAAAGGTGTGTTCCCCATAGGATTTTAGTGCTAAAATCTAGTATTCCATAACAATTTGGTGTTAGGCATCGCTATTAAGTCTGGGAGAAGGATGGATATACATATATACATATACATATGTATGTATATGTATGTGTATATGTATGCATATATGTATGTGTATGTATATGTATATGTGTATGTATGTGTGTGTGTATATATATGTATGTATGTATGTATATATATATTATTTCCTTCTCAAAGACCCAGAACTGGCATGATGACCAAACTAGCTATTCTATGCATTATATTTGTGTGAAATGTGTATAGCAATATATTGAATATGATGTTTAATAGAATGACTCCCTTTAAAGCAAATGTTTCGCTGTAATGTTTTCACTGCAATCAGATGTAATTGCTCCTTTGCTAACTATAACCACCACGGGCATTACACTAGCTCAGGGGTCTCAACAGGATAATCATGAGCTACTAGTAACGTAGGAGAGATCTCTGAATCACCCAAAAATTAAACTATAACATATTTCATGCTACCTGGAGGTGATTTGACCATCAAAACAAGAGCACTAAAATCCTCACAATCACATTATTTCCACTGATTTCTAGATAGCAGTGGCTAAAGTCTGCTGGAGTTTGTAGTGCCCGATAAAAGAAAACTGAAGCATGTATTGAAGCATGTATTACAGATTTGCTTGGTCCATAGACTACTTGTAGGATGAACAACCATCTAACAGCAAAATGTATAATATTCAAATTCTTCTGTCATGTCCGGCATTATTGCCTGTATCTGTCTGTACATGCACATTTTGTCTATCACTGTGTGTAACCAGTTGCTAATGACAACAATGGGCTAACTAGTCTTACGCTAATTGACCTCTTTTAGCAAGAGCCAACCCATGTTGTGCTCGTTAAACAACGCAGGCCTAGTCTAGTTCTGTTAATAATGTATAAGACTCTGAAAACATAGACGTGTACACTGTATGGTTGTATTTGATGTGTGCTGTACATTGCTTGTCTTTTCTGCACAAAGCCTTAATATCAATAGGAATATTTCTAGATTAAGCTGCCAGCTTGTCAATGTGATGATTATTGTTGCTCATTGAACTGAATGTCTCAAAGGTGACATTCAGTTAGTTTGTATTCAGTTCATAGATATACACTAAAGTGCATTGCACTGAACATTGATTGAATAGCATAGCAGCCCCTCAACCCACTCCATTTTAGATGTGTAGCGTGATTGAGAGATATGGCTGGAGTATGGAGCATTCTCAACTGAAGACGACCTTGGCCTAGTTTACCGGTTGTCACCTCGGTGCGAGAATGACCAATGTCCCCCAAACACCACTGGGATGTCACTTTACACCCAAAGAGAGGTGTGTTGACAGGAGAAGACAGAGACACAGAGCAAGAGAGAGCAAGAACTACCGAGGTGGGGGTGACTGGCTTAGTCTGTCTGTTTATCTGTTGTGTTCTCTCAGCGCCATTTTAAATATGCGGAGTGGTGATTGTTAGTGCTGAAGTCACTGTGGTTTGACTACAGAGGGACAGGGTCACCATGTAATGCAGTGACACTAAGAAACCGTGACCTCAAACGCACGCTGTCCTCCACCACGTTTGTGTGTGCTATTGTCTTTTTCACTTGTTAAGTCCACGTCCATTCATATGGTGGATAAAGGGTAGTTGAAGGTTGATGCCAGGATATAGAAATAGATAAAGCGTCTCACCGCTTCTGTTAAACCATATTGAATTAGGCACCGAAATGTTTGTTGTGATGAAGTGGCAGTTTCAGTTGAGAGCAGACCCAGATAAGGGTTTTAAAACAAGGCCTGACTGAAAGAATGACGTTTCCCACTTAATGAGTGTATTTTCTCTTTTTTTTGTCTGTTCTTTAAAGGACTGTTATTTAAGACAAAATAAACATGACATTTACATGTTTTTTGATAAATTGAGGTCATAGGGATTCAGCCTTAACTGGAAAGCTAGCCCAATATCTATATATTTATTTTAGTTAAATACATTAATGCAGGGGGGAGAAAAAGGCTTCTTCAGAGCTTTTCCGTTTATCTTTCTTTTGACCATCACTTAGGTACCATTTGTGGGTTTTCTTCTTTAAAGGAGAGACTACTGTTATATTTACTCAAATGCAGTGCGGACGGTTTGTAATAAACCACACTGTGCACCCATTTCCAAAATCAATGTTTTTGCCTGAAAGCACACCATGGTTAGTAGATCAATCAGAGCTTGAATCTCCACCAGTTTTTGTTTCTCTCAGTCTCATGCTGTTAAAAGTGACTAACGACATTGAAGTGAATTGGTGTCTGTCAGTGCTGTCACATTGCAGCTGCCTTTGCTGAGTATTTGTCGGCATTGGAGACGTCCTCCTCAAAGCAGATGAAGGTTTACATTTTCAGTTGCGCTAATATCTTAGGTGCATTTTTCCTCATCTTTGAATTGAAAGTTTAGTCATATTTCGATTGTCGCTCATATCTGAAAAGATTGTTGAAGGTATGTCATTGCATGTTCTCTGGTCTTGTTTGGAAGTGTCTTTGCAGACTTCAGGTGCAGGTGAGAGATTTGTTGGGCAGATTCAACCTTGCAAGCATGTATGGTACTAATTGCACTGTATGTGCTTTAAACTGCTTAATGTGTTTATCTGTTTACACACGTATACTGTAGCCTGTGGCTGCATATGGATTTTCTTTTTGGACTTTTTCCAGGATTCATGATCCCAAATCACCACACAGGTTGCAGAGTCTGTTGTGTGTACTTACCTCAGCGCATGTCTCTGGGCTCCTGTACTTACATATTAATGTCAATCAGGAAGTTTTACTATTGAAGACTCCATGCAGCGTCATTTTGCATAGTAGCCATATGTTCTCTATAATTGGCAATTTGATCTTCAGTGACAGAGTATTGTTTTGATGAGGACTATAGTTAAGGATTTACAATGAGGGTATGGGAGAGCTTGTGGTGTTGACCATAGCCCTCTGTGTTTTATCAAGTGTAGAGCTTTGGCTTTGAGACAAAATGGTGGTTGTGTCTAACAGTTAACACAATATTATGCTGTCTTTTTCTGTTATGTAAAATTACATCACACTTATATTACAGCCTTTACGTTAGCTTTGATATTACTTTATTTATATCTATTTTTGCTAGAGTAACCTGTCTCTTGGAAACCAAAAGATATTGACAATAAACACATACACAATGAGATCTTTAGTCTGAAGAACGAGGAGTCGGAAATGCAGCCACGCTGAATATTCTGTAATTTCATAAGATTTATGTTTTGTTCAAGTTCTTTATTTAGGTTCATTTGCTTTATTTCTTAAGGTGTTCTAATAATTTAATGTGTTTTTTTTTGGGTTGATGTGCTTTATATTGGGTTATTGTACTTTATATATGGTTTGCATGCTTTATCTGATTTCCTGCTTTACTTGTCAGAGATTCATGTGCTTTACATTGGTCACACTAAATATCCATATCATAGTTATGTTACTTTACTGAAACCAGATGAAGATTAAATACCAATCACTTAACAAAAATAATACACAAACAAGCATTGTTGCACAGCCATTGTTATCCAGCCAGTCTGAAGTAGCCATAGATGCAAAAACAAACTTTATAAGAATACAGTGGCAGTGTCAGAGGGTTAAAGGGTCAAAGCTCATTATGGATTTTATTAGCGGCCCAAATACTGTATTGTACAACGGCTTTCTTGTTCTCGATTCTCCTGCTGAGAACGAATCAGCTGTATAGACTCCCTCTCACAGCCGTGCTCATCATTTGCATACAGTGTATGTCTGTATGTCCAAAGAGATTTGCTTGTCTAAATAATAAAATCCTTCTTGAAATGTATGTATAAAAAATCAGACTTGGGTTCAAATTTGTATGTATATGATGGTGGAAATATTTTTTCCTTCGATTTTGAAATACCAAATCTAAAACAATTCCTTTCGACTATTTATTTTCTATGGGTGGTGGTATTATTATTATTATTATTACAATTCTTATTATTATCATCATCATTCTCATTATTATTATTGTTTCAAATGCATGGTATGATATTACATGTATGAGTATTTCCAAACACATGTGTAAATATATATACAGTACTTGTATGTGAAAATCAATGTTTATTTCCAAATGTTTTGAACCCAGGCCTGATTAGAACATGACCCATCATCTTAATGAAACTTACTGTAGCCTGGTACATTATGAAACGGTGAACATAGCAGAGAGGTTTATCTTCATTTTTCTCTTGGCCTTTCACCCTATAGATGGCCTAACCCTACTTCTCTGAGGCTAAAGTTTGCCACACCACATTGATGAAGCACTTTAACCAATACCTGTAAGTGACACCTTTAACACAAATAAACAATGTTAAAGCCAGAGCAAGGCCTGTGTTTATTTTAGTCGCATGCTTTCCACGGGCAAGCGTTTGTGGCATAATGGGTTAACATAGCAAGTCGGTCAAGTTAGGTGCCTCTTTGGATCAGCCAGTGTCACATTCAAAACAGAGAAGCAGGGATGCAGGGAACATTTGGCTTAAAGCAGACAAGGACAATGTATTTTCTTCATGAATTCCGTTGCTCTACAACAGACTGTTCTCTACAGCGTGGCGATTGTATATTCTCTCCGCCATCCATCTGTTTTGTTGTATGGATTTCTGTATGATTTTGCATTTGTCAGCTAAATGTTCTTCAGCAATTTGCAGATGTATCATTACCAATAATAAAATGTTTATTTTCGTATATATATATATAATGTAAAATGATAAGATGTTATACAAATCCATATTACTGTACAAAAATCTAAATATATTGAAAAGAACACTTGCACTGTATTTGTTGGTCAACTAAGCTTAAGCATTCCATCCTTGTAATTAGAATACTGATGCAGTATGCCTAATGATGAAATGAAACTACCAAATTAAAGTTGAATTTATAAAAAATGCAATGTACAATATGTTACTCTCTGCGTTACTGTAAATGCTTGGTCTGACTCAAGTTATCAGCCTCAAATGTGTTTATACTACAGATAGTGTAGCTGACACTAAATCCAAAATGAGTTGGCCTTGAAATGTATTGTTTTCTGCTTGGTCTGACATCTTTGAAATTCCATATTCTCTATTAAAATATGATTTGAATGTGTCCTCAAATAGTATCAGGCAAAGTAAACAGTGTGTTTTGATGCATTTCTCTTCAGGGTTTTCTCGTCTGTTAAAATAGAATAATGTCTTTTTTTAATTTTGGAACATAACGTACCACTGTGGACGCTCAGCCTACTCTAAGCTGCTCTGCCCTATTGGTTTTTGACACTCAAAATACAATGTAGAAACCTTGAATTGAATGGCCTGCCAAGATTTTAATGACATTTTCTGGCACTGTAGCCAATTTGAATACACTGAGACTGCTAAATATGCAAGACCATTAAGACATTTGCTTCTGCAAAAAAACATTTTTCCTGTACATTTCTCAAATTATACCACAAATCTGAATGATGACTGAAGTCTTTGTCTTATGTCTTGTCATTGTGGACCCAAATTACTGTACATTATGGGTGGACAAGATGCATTAATCTCATATTTATTCTCTATATTACCTTTTAAAAGTGGCAGTAAGTGCCTTGCATGCGGAACAGCATGTAAGTAATTCAATGTTTGTTTATGTTTTGTTACATTAAGTAGAACTCAGGCAGAAACAGCCAGCAGATGGTGCTGTGGAGCTGAAAACAAGCTTAATATTGCTGATGGTCAGGATTTACATTTCTAATTTATTCTATTGACAGCTATTTTATTTTTATGACTATCTAGTACACATTAAATCACTAGTTGAGAGGGAATAGTTTTGCAGTGTTCAAATTCAATCAGCTTAATGGTCTGTCTGTTTAATTTCCATGGTCCATGTACCCTCTAATATAGGCCTGTGTTACGGTAGTTTAGGCATAAGAAAAAAGGCATTGCTTTTTTTGTTCCTATATATATATTACTGCAGTAAGTAATGTGTGTTAAATTAAATCATTATTATGTCAAATATGCAATTTTGCAGACAAATCTAAAGCACCTTAATAATGTGAGCGTACGTTTTACCTTAAGGTAGTCCAGTGCGTACACCTCACAGTTCTGAAGTCACAAACAATGTGGTAAAAAGGACCTGTAAATGCTTTTTCTCCAATAGGTATACACAATGACTTGACAGAGAATTCCGGAAGTCGTGTAGTTGGTTCTTAGCCGTAGGTCAAAACCCATCGCTCAAATACATTATCGCCTTGCGTCTGTCCGTCTTTGATATTTGTGCCCCGGGCATAATAGCTGCGAAGGTGTCACAGGTTTTCGATTCTAAATAAAGACAGGGAGTGGTGATGGAAAACAACCCGGTTCCAACAGTAGATATCATTTAACTGAACTGGAGGGATCTGCTGCAATGTCAATCATTATTGACTGCTGTGGATTAAAGACAAGTAGGCAATTATCACACAAACTACATGAGTGAAGAGTGGGATTCAGAATCCCTCAAACTCTCAAATACATGTACTGAGAGAAGACGTGCCATTCCTTTTATTAAAGTTTTAATTGAAATAAAGATGTATTTTCTAAAAGACCATGGTGACGTTTAGTAGCAGAATGTACTGAAACACAACCAGTTGTTCTGGGGCAGTTAATAATTCTGGTAGTTATAGCATTAGGTCTGTTTCCGGAAGGTCACTGGTTTGCATCCATGACAAGGTTTAAAATGTGTTGTGCCTTTAATTATGACACTAAACCAAACTTCCTCCTGTAAGTCGCCCTGGATAAGAGCATCTGGTAAATGACATTAAGTTTATATGTTTCCAGGGATAGTTTTTTGAAGGGCATTCAAAAACAACCGGCAACATGCATGCTTAACCATTTGTGGTCCTTAAGAATGCAAACAGTATTAATAATAATATGTGTCTTAGATTTGTCTTGTTTATTCAAGTGCTGTGCATTTGCAAATATTTTTTTTTCTCCAAAACCCTTATTACTGTATCAGCTGAGAATGAAAACATGAGTGTCCAAGAATTACAAGACTAACGCTACGGTCTCTTCAATCACTGGTGGAGAACAGAGCACGCCGGGTCGATGAAAGCCCCAGCAGGCCACCTCAAAGGCAACATTTAGCTGGATATATATGTGGGTTAGACATTGGGTACATACATTCTAAATCAACAGCCATTGGCTGCTCTTTAACTCTCTGATCGGCTGTTCGGGGGGGGGGGGGGCTGGTCAATACCACAACCCAGTGATACCGGGGGGTTAATACAAATAGGAAATCGATCCGGATGCAACTTGGAAATTCCATTCACCTAAGTCCGAAGTCGATCCGGTTTAGCTCTCAAGGAGTGAGGCATGAAAACAGCTGGGATTTATTCATATCTTTTTTTAAATGTCTGAGCATTCCAGTGACAAGACTGGTTTTGATGTGACCAAAAAATATGATAGGATGAGTAACAGAAATCGTTTGAGACCCTTGTTTTCTGTCTTTCACCATTTCATATCAAATCAGCTGACAACATTGACACACAACTAGAGCTCTTCTCTGAAAATAGTTATAAAAGTGCAGAATATTCAAATAAGAATTTAAATGCGATTAATCCCTGGTGAGGGAACTACTACCCCCAGAACAAGAGGCAAGCATTAACTGGATACTGTACAGTGTTCATATTGGTATCACACTCTGTCTCAGTAAGTGTTGGGTTGATCTCAGTAGTAGGTGAATCTCTAGAAGTTTGGCCGGTAGACGTTAAAGTATATCCTATCATACACCGATCAGCCGTAACATTATGACCACCTGCCTAATATTGTAGGTCTCCATTTTGCTGCTGAAACAGCCCTGACCCGTCGAGACATGGACGCCACTAGACCCCTGGTCCTCCATGATGTTAGCAGCAGATCCTTTAAGTGCTGTAAGTTGCAAAGTGGGGCCTCCATGGAATGGACCTGTTTGTCCAGCAAATCCCACAGATGCTCATTTGGTTTTGGATCAGGAGAATTTGGAGGCCACCTCAACACCTTGAACTTGTGTTCCTAAAAATATTCCTTGACCATTTTTGCTTTGTGGCAGGGCGCATTATTTTTCTCAATTTAGAAGGTTGTGAAAAGCATTTCCAACACAACTCCTTTAGCATAGAATTACGATTCTTTAAAAAGCCACATCTTTGGACAAAGATCACTCAATGTTCTTCCAATTAGTTGTAAAACAATATGGCCGTACTGTGAAAAAACATTGGCGTGATCTGGAAAATACTCAGTCAAGGATTTAATTTATTCATTTAGTATTTAAATTGCATACATATGTCAGGTGTCAACATTTCAAAAACATTCACATTGATCCTGCTGTGGCATTCTAACAGACAATTTTGTTTCTCTTGATCGTTTTGACGTGGATACACTTGGCATACATTCTCAGGGAACTGAGTCCTGTTACCATGCAATATCTCAGAATTTTCCTAACTTTGGGTAAATTTTGTATGTTGTTCAAGTGATTTGACATTTAAAGAATGACTGATTGGACCAGGGGCAATGCATCAATGTGCAGATTTAGTTAATTGTTTTTCAGCAAAATCGCTGCATCCGGGTTTATGTTTCTAACTTTGTTAAACTGATGCGGATGGGGGTTGAAAAAACAACAAAGGAGACATGATAGCCCAGTCACTTAAACTTTTGAGTTATGAGAAAATTGCAGAAGTTCAATTGAGTTCTTACGTTTGGATCAAAGGACAATGGATGCTTGACTTAGTCTAATTTGATATGCCCTGTATTTATTTTTCACACACAAAATTAAACAGAGAATGAGTTGGCTGCCCTGCCAAAATGTAAATGGCATCCCGGCATAGTGAAGCCAATTCACATGGGAAGTGTGTAATATGCAATAGGGGGCCAAGACTGAAAACAGAGACACATTTAAGCTCCATCAATCTGTTTATTTATTTCTATTCTGTGGCAGTTAAATCGCTGACTCATTTGCTTGTCAAACGGCTTGCCCGTGAGGACCCAAAATGTTCTCTGTAATTTTGTGGGACAAGATAAATGTACACTATTTGTATGAATACACCTGTTTATTTTCTCTTGATCGCCTTTTAATGTTGGGAGTAGGTGTCCGTCGTTTGAAATAAAACCATTCACCGTCATTTTCCCTTCAATATAATTCCAAGATGATTGTCACCTTGATAGTATGGCATGGGTCATATCTTAATGTTAAATTCTCGTGTGTTGTAGTCAGACAGAAGGGCCATTTATAATATAGACCTATGCCAACAATACAGTGTGGACCAGAACGTGATGTAGGCCTATATCAACAGTACAGTGTGGACCTGAGGTGTGATGTAGGTCTTTATCAACAGTACAGTGTGGCCCTGATGTGTGATGTAGGTCTATATCAACAGTACAGTGTGGACCTGAGGTGTGATGTAGGTCTATATTAACAGTACAGTAGGGACCTGAGGTATGATGTAGGCCTATACCAATCTGCTGAAAGAAAAAAAAATAGAGCCAACTGACTTGCTAGCTATCATTACTGTTTTCAACGTACATACCCTGCCAAGTTTAACAGTAGCTCTCATAACACATACTGCAGTTAAGAATTGCTGTGCTAAAAAACAAGTTAAGCCATGTTCAATCTAAAGCCACATACGACTGTACGCAGTCGCACAATAGCTAGCTAAATCAAACATAGGCTAGCTATCCTTGATAAAGGTTTCTGTAAAATTACTTACAAATAAATATAACTAGAAAAGACATATACAGAAGTAGGGATTAGCTAAACATATGGCTAACAATGTTGGCTTGGGGTCTTCTCTTCAACAGTCTAATAAATGCTTTTAATAAGTTAATTAATGCTAATTATGCAAATTAGTAAAGTAATAGTCAATAAAAAATAAGAATGTGAACTTGGGATAGCCTAAACATTAGTTAGTTTAGTGTCTTTAGCTTAAACTACTCAAGACATACTGTTCATTTGAGTTAATTAAGCAATTCTTGCTTCATACTTAAATTTTTGGGATAGCCTTGAAATGGAAATAAGGGTGATTGGTGCCTCCATCTTGAATGGTTCAAAAGATAGTGGATTAACTCATTTATTTTTTAAAGGTTTAAGAATAAAATGTTTGGGATGGTCTACATGTTTGAAACAGTTGGTTTTGTATCTGTAAACTGAACGGCTTCAGAGATGAGTGTATGCTAATTATATTTAAAATTCATAGAAATACAAAGAAATATTCATAAAGATATAAAATGAATATAGAAAATGTATAGAAATAAATAGAAAATAATGCTTATACATACAGTACTATATATAAAAATCCATAGAAAATGTATATCTCTGTATATTTATTAATTTGTGCCTGCCTTTCACGCAAAACAATCATGATTTTGTTTTACGTAATGAAAGCGAAGGACATAATTTTTGTTGGTCCCAAAGTACCTATGGGTGCTTCTTTGGAACCAGGTTAACTTTATAGTGCTTTCAGGCTTCCTAGGCTTTCACATTCTCTGAATAATCCACATCGATGTGCAGGGAGGTTGCAAGGTCAGTGTCTAGACTAGGCCGGGTCAGTACTAGGATGTCCAATCAAATGGCATTCATCCAGGATCAATGTCTTGGAGCATTTAGACCACATCTTGCTGATTTAAACAGGGCCGGCCAGAAGATGGCGCTCTGCCACTAAATACCACCATGGTTTTGGTATTGAATGTTCCCCATCCTGATATTATTACCACCGTACTGAATGCGCCCCATCCTGATATTATTACCACCATACTGAATGCGCCCCATCCTGATATTATTGCCACTGTCCTGAATGTGCTCCATCCTGATATTATTACCACTGTCCTGAATGCGCCCCATCCTGATATTATTACCACTGTCCTGAATGCGCTCCATCCTGATATTATTACCACCGTTCTGAATGCGTCCCATCCTGATCTTACAAAGCAGTGTTTTAAAAAGCTGTTCCATTATATTGCGGGTTTGTTTTGATAAAAACGATCACTGATTAGCACGTAAAGACAGACTAAGTCAGTGTAAAGTGGTTAGAGCAATAGGCCAGTAACTAGAAGGAAACAGATTTGAATCCTGAGCCGACAAGGTGAGGAATCGGTTGATGTTTTTGAGCAAGGCTCTTAACAATAATTGTCACTATTAGTTGCTATGGCTAAACTGACTGCTAGATTACTAAATTGTAAGTATACTGAACATTAACATAGTTCCATTTTAACGATCTCTGCAATTTAATCTCTCATTTCCATGGTCCATATACCTGTTTTAATGTATGTCTAATTGTTGTTTAGCTAATAAAAGAGTAAGCCATTGTTTTAATGTTCTTCTCAAGAGAATGATTTGAAATTAATTTGGTCTTGCTAAACAGACACTGGACTAACCAATATATCTGGAAAAAAAATCCTGCTCCGTGCAGAATATATTAGTTCAGCCAAAGTTGTCACATGGACCTCAGCGTTTCAAAACATAAAGGACTTCAGACTCTCTCCCAGTGTCAGCATTCGGAGGTCAGTTGGTCCTACAACACCCACCATTAAAACACTCTATGGCTGTTAGGTCAGCCAGCCTTATTTGGGCTGTCCCACGTTGACATTGTGCAGTTAGTCCTTTCTGTCTGTCCCCTGTGACACGAGTCAGACTGGACAATGGTCTTCCTACAGTGTCCATGGGCATAGTTGAGCTGCAATTATCTCAGGTGCTCTATATCCATTAGTTCCAGAGTCAGTGTTCATTTTTCCTGGTTGCTTAAAAAACAAATAGCAGCCAACTGTGATATTATTAATCCAGACAACAGTGGCACAGGCCAATATGTCTCTGTGACAACACCGTCTGGTGTTTGATGCATTGCTACAAGCAGGACACAGAGATGGACTTTTTCATTTGTGTCTTGCTTGAACAATGAATAAAACATTGCATCATGGGTAAGAAAGGATGAATGTTTGAATGGGAAAACGAGGCTTACATCTCTTAGTCAAACAGAGGAGTTTATGGATCACAGAACAGCCCGACTCTATGATCAAACAAAGCCCAAACCGGTGGGAGAAAAGATATCTTGATTGATCATTTGATAAGCCGCTGGTGTGCCTTGATGCCCGTATGTCACAGCACGGATGTAAATGTAGATGAACAGGACAATGTATAGTGGTTATTCAGCTGATAACTCCTGTGTTTTCCATAACGTTTAAAGATTATTGAGGACAATTTCATGGGATATTACCACCACATGTTATTAAGTGTGGATTCATTGTGTTCCATACTGGGCAAACAGCACTGTTTTTCCATATGTGTCGTTTTGTGGAAGTCCAAAATCGTGAAAAAACTATGCGCACAATAATCTCAAACATCCCACTATTGTCTTAACGATGAGGGAAGGACATATACGTGTACAATTCAAGGACTCACTGAATAAAACATCTGGTTGTAATGAAAAAACATCCAAGTGTGTTGATGTTGCTTCTTCGAGAGTACTGAGAGTATTACGTATGTCTAGTTTGTCCTCGTGATAAACTAGCCTGTCAAATGCTTATGGAGCTCCATGCCAACTCAAAGGCCACTTGTTGAGTGCTTTTACAGTAGTTGATGGTTTAAGAAGAGAATTACGCTTGTTTTTCTTCAGGAGGCAGGGCAATTAGGATTCTTGTAACCACATCATCGTCCATTATGTTTTACATAGTCTATATCTATTTCAATATTATACTGGCATCCAAACACAGATTGTGCTGATAAATGGCATTTCTGAGTAAACCTAACCTCAGAGATGTACATGGGATAATTGAACCGTTATTTCTCATCTTTTATGTCCTTCACTGCAATTTACAGGCGTTTAGTATGATTGAATCACATCCTCAGCAGTAGATGTGTTGACAGTCAAAAAAACAGTAATAATAATGAACAACCGCTCAACACATTTTCACTTTCCTCTGAGCCCTGTGTCACTTAAGGAATATTAGTATATAGTTGTTCTTTTCCTGAGAGGTTGCTCACAGACAGATGGTGGCATCATGTTCCATGAAGAAGCTTTATATTCCCTGCCTTGTAAAGTTCTAGTGGTGATAGTGCACTTTGTTAGGCCCATCGGTAGATGTTACCCAAGTCTTCAGGCCAGACTTTATTCATCACATTACCAAACCTATTTGAAGTTGTGAAGGCCTACATGTTCATGTGCGCCATTATGTCCCAGTACATTCCCCAAACTAAGCAGTATTAAGCCCCCTGAGTGAGAGAGAGAGAGAGAGAGAAACAAAGAGAGAGAGAGAGAGAGAGAGAGGGTAATAGGTATGTCTGTTCCCTATGCATTATAAAATAGGTGTCCTGTAAATTCTGTGATGCTGCCCTCTATACTCAGTTGGTTTGATAGTGCTGTGTATGGCTCTTTAGTTTCCATGCACAGCACTATCAAACCGTTAATGACTCCCACCTTGTTGATTTGGACCAGACCATTTATCTTATTTTGTCTCTGGACAACAGCATATCTGCAGTTTCTCTTTGGACCCCGTCTCTTCTTTTATGCGGAGGTAGAGCTTTTCAAACTTTTGTCATGTGATCAGCATGTTGTTATACACAGAGGGAGGGCGATGTACTGTATGCCAAACATTCTTCCTCATAGGAAATTGTTACATTTTTAGAACGCAAACATGTTAGATGGTGATTCATAATGTCTATCGAACTAAAGAAAGATTATTTACCATAAATAATATTTTGTCTATTTCGCTCTATTTATACATGGGGTGAAAAAAAGTAAATTCCAAGTAATTACTTTGGAACATATTTCAGCACTGTTTTTCATTTGGCATAATGCCTATGAAGCACCCATTTAGTAGTCTGACATTAGATACCCATACAAGCCTTTCGGGAATAGGACCAACACCCGCTTTGGTTCATCACTTGCCGCCCGGAGAGCACAGTAAAACCCCCGCTGCTGGTTCTCCACTCCACTGTGAATTCGTATTCCTTAACCATGTTTAGAAAAGCCTTGGTGGGTATCAATCAAATGAGGCCGGCCTACCCACTCGCTGTTACATCAGTAGGCCTATTCGTTTCACTCTAGCTAACCTATATTGCATTTTTTCTATTTCTCCCCTCTGCGGTGGTGGCGAGCCAGCGGACGAACACGGTACAGCAAGGGTGCGCACGAGAAAAGGCAGACCGTAGACGGCGAGTGAAAGACACGGTGTTTTGGTGGGACTGAATTGCGGGCTACACTATCTATCTAGGATGATTATATTTTAACCTCCATTCTTCGGATTTTCGAAAGCGAAAACAACTTCGTGTGTGTATGGGACACGCGTCACCTTCGCTGTGGGCTGTGTTATGCGTATTGAAATATGATGAAGAGGCTGAAGAGCGTGCAGATTTCTAACGGACGGCGGTGGCATGAATAAAATAGGCTACGTTTTTATCCGCCTACTGTACCTTACAGGATACAAACCCTGATGCTTGTTATTCTCCGGCTTTCTACAGATCATTCTGTGACATGCAACGTGGACCGCTATAAACGGACCCGCCAATAAAGAGGCGCATGTTTTACTATCCATCCGGTGATGCCTTTTTTAATTATTTGCCTAATGGAATAATGAAGATACGCTAAACTTTAGGCTACTCTTGCTTTGCGATGGCGGCATTTTCTGATCAATATGCTACGTAAAGTAACGAAACATTTGTACCATTACAGCGTGGATTCCGCATATTGCGTTATTTTACATCACTAGATTTTGCGTGGATTAGCCTACGTAAAACGGTGACATTTATTTTAAATCTGTCATATTAGTGTATCTGGGAGGCAATTGAAATAGAAGAAAATACCTAATGCATGTCATAGCCTATAGCCTATGCTAATGTAAGGTACACATTAAGTAGCCTATTGATCTGGGGCAAACGTGATTGCTAAATTGCAGCGGTAACCTTTGCCTATGCAGGTCCAATCGATTGCACGATAAGGAGAGTTCTGGCAATCTCTTTCCTCAATTGTCACAGGGGTGTGTTTTTCAGCCCCGCATATCAACTTTTTACACATGCTACAAGACACATAGAAAAGCTTCTCAGCAGAGGGTGCGAGAGTGGAGTATAGCGTATTGTTGAATACGAAGTTTAGGCAATCATAAAGAACAACAATTTCAATGGTTTTCCGAAAGTTGCCCGGTGTGTCGGCATCGGGCATGGGACTTCGCCTATCCCAGAAATTTGTGTTTCTACTTTTTCTCTCGGGCTTGGTAACTCTATGTTTCGGGGCTCTATTCTTCTTGCCCGATTCTGTCGGTTTGAAACGCATTTTCCTTTCAAAGACAGAGAGCCAGCCTGTAACGGTAGGGTCTGATAACGATTTAAGGGATCATCTTAAGAAGGGGCCAAAGGACATGGAACATCTCCGTGGCATCACCTCAGCCAAGGGGGAAACCAGCACAAAGCTGAAATCCTTAAGCCGAAAGCCCTCTATCACCAATGAGGCTAAAACGGACGAGAAAGTCGTCGGCGGGGAAGCTTTGGAGGACTTGACGATGTCGAGGTCTAAAACAGAGTTGTCTTCTAATGATGAGAAAGTGACATCGTCTTCTAACCAGCGTGCCAACACAGATACTTCTTTTGATTACAACAAGTTTAAAAAATGTCTCCTAAAACCACCCCTGGGTATTGAACATGGAAAGTCGAGCCACCCCCAGACTCTTCATCGTCGGGAGAAAGTCAAGGAGGTAAGAGGACAGTATTATTAACCTATGCATTTACGGCGGTTTTCTCAATCTCCTAATCTGTTGCAGTATTTACGATTGTCAACACAGGACATGCCAATCTAGTAGACTATGTAAGTAATCTGCACGTGCGTAATTGCGCATCACGTTGTCAACAAAATTATTTTTTGTTTTGGTGTCGAAATCGCCTGAGGAAAAGTTCCTAGTAATATTATGAAATATATTAGTCCACGCATGCTTCCTGTGAGACCTGATGATGTTGACCTCACAGTCACTCAAGATTGTTCGTGACGAAATGATACTCATCAGAACACAGTTGTTATAGTTACTATAAGGCTAATTAAGTTTATTTCGGGACAATTCCCTCTGCACAACAGCTATTACGTTTTCAACACATGACTGGGAAGACTGCTATGGGAATATATCTCCAGGGGTTTTACGGCGGCTTGCTTTTGTTTAGCACCGTGGAGTTCCGTAATGCCCGAGTGCAGACTCTGGCCATACCGTATCAAACCTCCTCATCCACTTAAGGCTTAGGAGAGAACTGATAAAACGGGGGATAGCGCGGCGAAATCCAGACTGTGTCGGGTGTGTGTGGAAGGCTTCGGGACAGTGTATTTGACAGCGATGTGGCATGCCGTCATTACGACTTAACGTTGTCACGGTGTGACTGTCCTCATACCCGGAGGTCATATTACGTGGCGACGTGTAACCAACATCCACAACTTGGTTGTTTGTTCATGTACTGAATCATAAAGAAGTGTTCACTTATTTCCATTGTTTTGATAACCCTCTTTGAAAGTGAATGGAAATAGAAAATGTCCCATTTTGCTGAGCTGAGCAAGCCTGGAGGTCTTTGAATATAGACCGACTAACACAGAATAATTATTATTTCAACAGCACCCGACAAAGCAATTGTCTCTACTCAGGTCCAGTGTGGGTTTCACATGCACTGCATTGAATTAAGCACCACCCCTTCTCCCTACAGCATTGTTTTAGTCAACATAGGAATAATAACTACACTGTAAGAAAAGCCAGCTCAGCCAATAGTTTATTTGGCGTTTTAGGCGGTCTTCAGATGGACTATAAATGAATTTAAGGTGTCAAAGTTAGTTCAATTTACAAACTTTGCTCAAAGTTACACAATCATATTTGTCTATGGAAAGCTACATGTTTGTTCAGCTCCAGGCACAAATGTTGAGCATTTGTTGAACTTCATACTGATTCAATACTTTAGCATGGCAGTCATTCTCAATACAGGTTAGTTGTGAGAGCCACACTTGGCTGGAGTGCAATTGTAATTTTGCATGCCTTTGCAAGTCAGTTGAGGTAGTAAACATTGTTTTGTAATCGGCTGTGATGAATTTTTGCACAATCCCATTGCAGCTGGTTGATTTACAGTTGGATGTTAAAAACACATGTGTATGTATATACACCGATCAGCTGTAACATATTACCACCTGCCTAATGTTTTGTAGGTCCCCCTTATGCCACCAAAACAGCCCTGACCCACCAATACATTGATTCCACCCACACCTTAAACATGTTGTGCTCCTCAAACCATTCCTGAACCATATTTGCTTTGTGGCAGGGCACATTATCCTGCTGAAAGAGGCCAATGCCATCAGGGAATACCGTTGTCATGAAAGGGTGCACATGGTCTGCAACAATGCTTAGGTAGGTGGTAGGTGTCAAAGTAACATCCACATGAATGGCAGGACCCAAGGTTTCCCAGCAGAATATTGCCATAAGCATTACACTGCCTCCGCCGGCTTGCCTCCTTCCCATAGTGCATCCTGGTGCCATGTGTTCTCCAGGTTAGCGACGCACATGCACCCAGCCATCCATGTGATGTAAAAGGAAACGTAATTCATCAGACCAGGCCACCTTCTTCCATTGCTCCTTGGTCCAGTTCTAATGCTCACATGCCCATTGTAGACACAGTGGACAGGGGTCAGAGGGGTCGGTATGGGCACCCTGACTGGTCTGCAGCTAGGCAGCCCCATCTGTTGGATCGGACCACACGGTCCAGCCTTCACTCCCCACGTGCATCAATGAGCCTTGGTCTCCCATTACCCTGTTGCCGGTTCACTGCTTTTCCTTCCTTGGACCACTTTTGATAGGTTCTGACTACTGCAGGTGGGATAACCCCAGAAGGAACTTTCTTTTATTTCAATAGCCTCCGAGATACACAAATATGACAGATTTAAAATTAATAAATTAACTATTTTTGTTTTATCAATTTTTTACGAAAAATGCCATGTCCGACATTATTCATACCCCTTGAAATAGTTGCAACATTTTGAGAAAATGCAAGTTTCTATTCCATTTAAAATTGTGTTATTTCCACAATGACAGAGCATTCTAATCACCTATAAAGTGAGAACAGCTGAACAGCAGTATTTCTGTAGTCATGTACTGGTCAACTGCAAGTCATGGCTATATCAGAAATAGTTATGTTATTCATTTGTGTCTCCAGCACAATCTTTTACTGTGTTTTGTCACTTGTTCATGTCATTTCCAGCCAGAAGAAAGCTATTGTCACATACAAATTCACTATAGCGCAATATTTGGCATGGTAGGAATACTTTTGGGCTTAAATGTATATATATGCAGTATCTCAC
Organism: Esox niger; assembly: GCA_016801105.1. Classification (NCBI taxonomy): domain Eukaryota; kingdom Metazoa; phylum Chordata; class Actinopteri; order Esociformes; family Esocidae; genus Esox; species Esox niger. The sequence continues at coordinate 25,623 of JACXGJ010003260.1, read as the reverse complement.
AAGATTAAACCCCTGACATTTTTGTAAATATTTGATGATATCTTTTCATGTGATAAGACTGAAGAAATGACACTTTGCTACAATGTAAAGTAGTGAGTGTACAGCTTGTATAACAGTGTAAATATGCTGTCTCCTCGAAATAACTCAACACACAGCCATTCATGTCTAAACCACTGGCAACAAAAGTGAGTACACCCCTAAGTGAAGAAGTCCAAATTTGGCCTAATTAGCCATTTTCCCTCCCCGATGTCATGTGACTCGTTAGTGTTACAAGGTCTCAGGTGTGAGTCAGGAGCATAAGTGTTACATTTGGTGGTTGCTTTCATACTCCCTCATACTGGTCACTGGAAGTTCAACATGTCACCTCATAGCAAAGAACTCTCTGAGGATCTGAAAAAATGAATTGTTGCCCTATATAAAGATGGCCTAGGCTCCAAGAAGATTGTCAAGACCCTGAAACTGAGCTGCAGCACAATGGCCAAAACAATACGATGGTTTAACAGGACAGTTTCCACTCAGAACAGGCCTCGCCGTGGTCAGTTAAAGAAGTTGTAGTGCACGTGCTCAGCGTCATATCCAGAGGTTGTCTTTGGGAAATAGACGTATGAGTGCTGCCAGCATTGCTGCAGAGGTTGAAGGGGTGGGGGTCAGCCTGTCAGTACACTGTCTATACACCGCACACTGCATCAAACTGGTCTGCATGGCTGTCGTCCCAGAAGGAAGCTTCTTCTATAGGAGATGCACAAGAAAGCCCGCAAATAGTTTACTGAAGACTAGCAGACTAAGGACATGGATTACTGGAACCATGTCCTGTGGTCCGATGAGACCAAGATAAACATATTTGGTTCAGATGGTGTCAAGCCTGGGTGGCGGCAACCAAGTGAGGAGTACAAAGACGAGTGTGTCTTGCTTACCGTCAAGCATGGTAGTGTCATGGTCTGGGGCTGCATGAGTGCTGCCGGCACTGGGGAGCTACAGTTCATTGAGGGAACCATGAATGCCAACATGTACTGTGACATACTGAAGCCGAGCATGATCCACTCCCTTCGGAGACTGGGCCGCAGGGCAGTATTCCAACATGATAACGACCCTAAACACACCTCCAAGACAAACACTGCCTTGCTAAAGAAGCTGAGGGAAAAGGTGATGGACTCGCCAAGCATGTCTCCAGACTGAAACCCAATTGAGAATCGTGGGGCATCCTCAAATGGAATGTGGAGGAGCTCTAAGTTTCTCACATCCACCAGCTCTGTGATGTTGTCATGGAGGACTCCTGGCAACCTGTGAAGATCTGCTGAACTCCATGCCCAAGAGGGTTAAGGCAGTGCTGGAAAATAATGATAGTTACTAAAACTATTGACAATTTTGGCCCAATTTGGACCTTTTCAATTAGGGGTACTCAGTTTTGTTGCCAGCGGTTTAGACATAAATGGCTGTGTGTTGTTATTTTGAGTGGACAGCAAATGTACATTGTTATAAAAGCTGTACACTCGCTACTTTACATTGTAACCGTATCATTTCTTCAGTGTTGTCACATGAAAAGGTTTGAGGGGTGTAATCACTTTTGTGAGATACTGTATATATTTTTCAGTGTAGCATCACACGTTCCAATGGCTGAATATGTATAACATTGTATCTTTTCTTTCCTATTGTTACGTGGGATTCCACAGTCTCAGGCCTTTTGTCAGAGTTCCAGAACAATCATCTCTATCGCTGGTGCCTTGCTTTCACAATGCCAATGGCATCCCAAATTACACCCTATTGCCCGCATAGTGCACTAATATTGATCTGAGTCCCTTGGGGAGTCTTATGGATCCTGCTGAAAAGTAGGGTGTTACTGAGGGAATTTGGACACAGCCCAGGCCTGCTGTGGCCACATCACAAACCCCCTGGTTTGTCCAGCTTTATAGCTGTAGACATTTAAGAATAAACCCATAAAACTTTGTATTTCAGGCTTTTAGGAACTACAAGGGAGTACGAGCAGTGGCGAGGGCTGCAGTGAGTTACTTAGACTGTACCATGGCCGACATGGAAACAGCAGGGCTATAAAACACTCGTTATCTGTGGGGAATGTGACTAGTGAGACAGGGAGAGGAAACCAAAAAGGATCTGCCCTCCATGCCCACTGTGCTCGTGTCGTACCAGACATGAATGGGATTCGGTTTCCCAAGGTACTGCTCGGCGTTGTAAGTTCCAAGTAGGCGACCCTGTAGAAAATGGCAGATGTATGTTTGACAGCATTTTCCCGGCCGAAACCCACATGACGCCTCCCAATGTAGGCAGTTATACTCGTGTATGACTTCTGCACACCACCAATCCCACCCCCTTCAGAAACGTTATCAACTTAATGTACTCCATTTTGTAAGCGACACCGTCACCCTTTTTATTCCTCAACTCTTTGATACTCTGCCTCATTGGGTTGCTGCATAGTTTCTGCTCTGCCTCATTGGTTATTGCATAGGATAACTGATACCAGGGAAGAGGCAATTGGCAGATTAATACTGAGGTAGCCATTGGCTAAAACAAGAGAAGCTTGATTTCTCTGCTATGTGCATTTCAAGCTGGTGATATCTTCATTACCTTTGGACAAGGTCATTAGTCACTGTAGACAAGCACGTTGCACAGCTCTGCCGCTGTGGCCTCAGAACAAACACGATTGTTTGTACAAACAGAACTTTGTCGGCACTAATAGAGGAATGCTCTTCCTCTCCCTGTTGCGGAGCATACACACTCACACTCGCTCAAATGCAGGTAGCATGCACGTACATACACACATTCACACACGCACACGCACGGAGGCAAGCGTGCATCTGTCTTTATCTCACTGTTGCCACAACATCACGCACATCAAACGACAAAAATGTCCACCTCAATATAGCGTAGTATTTTTCTTTTAATGTGGGACTGCACTGTGTCTGTGTGTTTTGGCAAGTGTGTATAAATGTGAGTGTAGGTGTGTGTAATGTGCTTCTTCTGTAAAACTTATTTGTCAGACCCTGCTGCACATTGTGCTCCAGCGAAAGGAAGGGCTCATCGGAAGCTTTATGTGAGAGAGATCCTGCGATAAGGTCATGTCCCCCTCAGGACGTGTGTGTGTGTGTGTGTGTGGGTCTGGGTGTGTGTGCGTACGCTTATCTCTGCTGGCATGTATTTTGACTGTTTTGTTTGGCATTTGAATAAGACGTTGGGCTATTTTGATCTGAGGAGTTGCCACAACTGTCATATCAAACGAAAAACCCCAACACCTGCACTTCAAGCGCCTTCTGCCTTTTCCGACTTGTTTGAAGCGAGGGGTCATTCTAGGTCAAACCACTTCTCTTTTTCAGATGGGTCCATTCTGAGAGCGAGATTACTTTTAAAGGTATAATAAAATCCCCACAACATTTTTATATATTTTCAAGAGAATCCAGTGGAAAGTCATGAACCACAAAAACGTCCAAAGCTAACTCATAAAACCCTAGAGTTTATTGTCCCTCACTTCCACCAATTGTAAGGATTTTTTATTCTCCTATACCACATTTCTCACCAATAAAGAAACACCCTCCAGACAACTGAAAATATGTTGACTGTCCACCTTGTGAAAACCCCCATGAGTTGTGAAACGGAAATTGGTGACTGGCTGAATAAGAAGCTGCTTGTATAATCGGTCGCTGTGTCCTGCTGCTGTCCTCCAGCCAGCTGTGTGCGGTGACCTCCATCAACCTCGCGTTCCTGTCTCCAGCTAAGAGCCAGGTGCACAAAGGAGACCTCACCATGAGCAGGAAAATGGCTTATTTCCAAACAGCTACAGAGCCCAGTTAGAATACTCTAGAAATCCTTTCTTTCTCTTTTTCTTTCGTTCCTTCATTCCAACTTAGCACAGATCTGTAAGTAAATGGTCAGGTGTAGTTCAGGTTATGTTAACACCTCATATAACAGTCACCAATCTAACCAATCCAGATTTTGGAGGAGGTTTAGAGATGTTGTTGTGGAAAACCCATTTTCCCGCCAACATATTCAGACAACTCAGGAGTTTGGGAATTCAAAGGTAGACTTTATTAAGGTAATAAAGCTGTGCTGATCTGCAGAGCAACCGATCTATGTTGGTCTGCAGAACAACCGACTTCCAATCTTAGGAAACACACTTTTATACACTATGGTTATACAATGATACTTGCTCCTACCATTATGCCAATTTTTGGATGGATCCTTCTCGAATCTCCCACCAACCCTCTTGGATCCGCCCCATAACACACTTAGGAAATATTGGTGGCGTGATGGTGATGTGATTTCTCCCAAGAGAGTCAAGGACAAGCCACAGGTCCTTCTGTCCTCACTATGAGATAAGAACAAGCACTCATTGTACTGACTATGAGAATAGTAGCAAGAGTACAGTTTATCACTCTATCTTAAAAATTAAGTGTGCAAAAATCAAAAACAATTAGACTGTTTGGGATGATATGAGCCCTGGTTAAACCTTTCATCAATTAACACCCAATTATTATACAAATGATAACATAAGACATTCTTTCTACTCTTCATCAGGTTAATGTGAAATAACAACATTTTATGAAAATATACCAACAATGTTAAAGGAATACTTTTTAGCAGTGCTCAAACAGGGCCCTAATAAATGTCTTCCTCTTCTCTTTGTTTGTGGGTCTCTGTCGGGGGTGGAGGGACGGGAAACGTTTGTGTTCCTTCACTGGCTCTGTTGAAGAAGGGCAAATGTCAGACGCTGATTCCTGTTATGTGAGCTGCTATTTTTCCTGAGGCGTGCATGTGGGGGTGTTTGCAGCTGAGCCCCGTTGGACATCGGAACATTGAACAAGTCGATATTACCGATGTGTCTACACCTGTACTTATTGTGACGCAGAAGAAGGAAACATGCTTTATTGATACAATTCCAGGGCAGACTACAGTACTGTACAGTAGATTTAAGATGATGTACATCCCCTCATCCACACATCCCCTCATCCCCACATCCCACGGGAGGTAAGGAGAGAAACAACTGAGCAGGGAAAATGGAATCAGTGGAGAGTAGCTGTGGGCTTGCACATCCTTTTTGCATTGAATGCAGTTTTTTTCACCCCTTATACAGAGGGCACTAGCTCCAGGGCAAGTCTCTGTCAGGGCATGCTTTTCAAGAGGTACGCCGTGTGATTACCTCTTGGATAGAGTTACAAGGCCTAGATTACCCTGCCTGTGTGTGTGTGTGTGTGGGTGTGTGTGTGTGTGTGTGTTTGTTTGGGGCCAAAAGGGAAGTTTCCTCTCTGGAAGAAAAATATTATATGACAGCTGATTTTGAATGAATGGAGGATGCAGTCTTCTTGACCTCTCTTCAAGAACCCACTTTAAGGCTATCATCAGAACGTTGCTTTTCAGGAGAACGAGGAGCCACTACTGCACTTCTGGTGTTGGAAAACCTTATTCTTATGAACATGTGACTTCTTTTCACTATTTCCAAAGCTTGTTGTTCTGTGTACATACAGTACGTGCAAGCTCGGATTGGGAATGACAGAGTCTGAAAAGGGTCTGAAAGTCTAAAATCCAGATGCAACTGATGGCAGTAAAAAGTGATTTGCTTACATGGCGGATGTGACCATTTGACGTTCTGAAGAAGTTTCCTAAAATTACACATTACGTTCTTTGTTTTTGTTAGATTTTCTGTTCCCTCCCCATGTTCCACTCATAGTGTATGTTTTCCCTCCCCATGTTCCACTCATAGTGTATGTGTTCCCTCCCCATGTTCCACTCATAGTGTATGTTTTCCCTCCCCCTGTTCCACTCATAATGTATGTATGACACCAAGCGGTCATGTCCTGGTCTCAGAGGTACCCTTGTCGGCCTTGCAGGGGAGGAGTGCAGCGGTTTACACAGTTTAAGGATCATAAACTATGACATAATTGGAGTTACATTTGGTTTTAAGTACATTTGAAGGTGTCTCTTACCCGTCAAAGCATTCACATGGTTGGGATATTGAACCCACAGGGTAGCTTCCTTACAATTGTTTGATCCTTATGAAATTGTTCTTTGTCACGTAACTAGTTATCATTTATGTCTTTTTTTACCATGATTAGCCCCGAAAATATTGAGGAAAGAAAAATCTATTTTGTTCTGTAGTGGTGTGGAAAATGTGTGCTCAATAGAAATAAAATAATAATGCTTCTCATATTTGGCACAGAAGTGTGTTCCACGACAAGATATAGATTTAGCCCGAGATGCGTGGCGGCTGCTATTCCTCATCAGTCCCATTGAATCCCTCATTGAAATTCATTTTCTACCCCCTTCGCATCAATATCTTGATTCCAAGCTTAGAGTCTCATCTTTCTTCAAGCCCAGTTCATAGCCAGTAGTGTTCCAGTGTTGGAGCTACTATTCATTTGTTACAAGTCCTTTCCACTGTTCTGCCTTTTAGTGGTCAACAAATGTGAGTGTGTTAGGGTTAACATTGGCAAAGACACACTACTTGAGACGACTAGTCGAATTATTAGACTTCATTTCCATAAAAGGACATTGTAATTTATTAATTGACATTATTGTGATAGGTTGTGTGTCTTGTTGAAACTACTGCTATTCATCTCCATTACCCCTACTGTCAACTCTGGTTGCACTTTGTCACTATTTTGCACAGTCCGTTGGCCCATTGACAAAGACACAACCTTTTGCACAGTCTCTCTCTCTCTCTCAAATTATTTAAATTCTCTCTATCGTTTTTTTTAATTCTGTGTCCCTCAGAAGTTTTTCTTGGTTATCTCTCTCTGTATTCTTCAGGCAGAATGCTTCCTGTTGCATATTAACACGGAAAAGACTAATGAGTACATCTCCCTCCCCTCTGTGCCATTATCTGCACCCCTGTCCCTGTCGTTTCTGACATTATTAGCTGCACAGAAACCAGAGAGGATGAGACAGGAAGTGACAAAAGTCAAGAGACAGAGCAACAAGAGAGGGTGAGAGAGAATGTCATGTTCCCTCCCACAGTCAGGCAGTCAGAGGGACCATGCCAGTGTTACTGTGCACAGATTCTCTTAAGAACTTATACAGACAGTATTTTGCTAAATGTGTGTGTTTGATTTGACGTTCGCCTGGGTTTTTCTCAGCTGTTTGTGCACCACGTTTGTTCAGCTGACATCCAAGATTGGTTTAGCATTGCTCTGATTGGTTCTTGTGGAGAGTGAACTGTGGAGTTTCTTCGAGGACCTGTATGTCATCATCCTGTGAAGAATACTAGTTTCCATTTAGAACTACATAACTAGGAGGTCAGCACAAAATCCAAGTAAATGACAGACTTCTTGACTTCTCTTAGATTGATCGAGTCTCATATTCAGCAAGGGTTGCTGCGGAGAGAATATATTTTTTTGTTGTTGTTGCTGCAACGTCTCAAGATTGATAACAGTATTATTGGTGTTTTTCTCATTTTATAAATGCTTTTGTTGCAGTATGTTTGCTTCCTTTACCTTGGAGCATGTCAGACCTAGTTTGAGCATGCTTTTACAGTACAACTTTAATGCCACAGTATTTCCCAGTCAGTTCTCATGCAGGCACCTTGTGTGTGTGTGTGTGTGTGTGTGTGTGTGTGTGTGTGTACCGGAGATGGGATGGCCCTGTTCGCCGCAGGCTGAGTTGACATCTCTGGTGGGTGCCAAATGACACCGATTTTCCCCCCTTTTTCTCTTCATCTCCTCCCTTGCGCCACAAATTCAAGGGAGATAAATAAAGTGGAAGATGAAGATGGAGAGAGAGACAGAGATAGAGTTGGCACTATCGAGAGTCAGACAGAGGGAGAACAAAATGGCCTAGTTTTAACCTGCTGCCCTTCCCCCCAACCCCTATCTTTCATTCCTGTCTAATTGGTCAGAAACAAATGGCGTGCAAATCTGGCACATCTCTGAGAATGCAGGGCTATGAGGAGACAGTGAAGAGGCCTGCTCTCCATAACTCACATATCCCACTCCGCGTCGTGTCCTTTTGTTTCTCTGTCTGTCCTTTTGATTCTCTGTCTGTTGCTCTGTCTGTCTCTCTGTTTCTGTCTCTCTCTGTCTGTCTTACTGTCTGTCTCTGTTTCTCTTTTTCTGTTGCCCTTAGCTCTATGCTACCCAATGATCTGTCTCTGTAGACTGACTGCTCACAAGCTTTGGTACAATTGACAACTGGGCTAAGCTTCTTTGTTATATTAAAATGGCCTGCTATCTGTACTGAATTATTGTCTGATTATGCAGAATTAAACAGTATTACGTGGCAGTAACCTATATTTAATAAATCGAGATGGTAGATATTATTTTCACGGCATTCTTCTGCACAGCTCAAGCATCTTTCTGAAGGCGATACAGAAGCTGCTCTAATCAGATTGAATAACACTCTCTGAGGTACCTGGTCTGTTTTGTAGACCAGGTTATAGGGCCTCTATGGGGAACAACATTCTACCTACAGTAGTCACACTGTAATCTATCTTGATCTCTGACTTTCCATTATGTGGCAAGATTTCATTAAAGTGTTTCCATAGCGATTTTCTCTCGGTCAGCATTGGTTGGAGACTGTCCACTTGGAAGGCTGTCCTTGTCGGAGAAGGGTATTTGGTTCATTATCATCACAATTAAGCTGCTAATCAAACGTAGGTAATGATTCTAAGTATCACGGACCATAGCGCAGATCTTCCACTGTGTTTGAATGATTTGATTCAGAATGGCACTTTTTATGCTCTGGCTGCTGTGTCCATAAAAACAAAACAATCAAGAAATAAACACCCTTCGTTAAGCGACTAACTATTGTTTATATGTACTGTATGTGTTGGAGCCAGGTTGCAGATCATTTATTATACTGGAAGTTTTAGTGACAATGTTCTGAACCTCAGTTCCCTGACTTCAATAGAACGCAAAGAATAGGCATTTAATAAGCTGGGTTTATTCACACTGAGCTTTGCCTCTATTTCTGACAGTAACTGTCTGAGGAACTGCAACCCCCCTTGGCAATTCTGATGTCTCCTTTTGCTTGTTTATCTTAACTGGAGTGGGAAAATAAGAAGGTCCACCATGAACAAACTGGGTGAGAAATGTAGCTGTGGATTGCTTTGAATGCAAAACTATGTATTTTGATTCCTTGGAGCCCCAGTAGTCTGTTATGAAGAGCAGTGATGGTGTTATCTGTGGTTAACAGGAAACGACAACTGGGCGTAGTAAGAATACTACCTTGTGTTCTTTACGCTGTTGCTACAGTTGTGGAATTGGTGAAGAGTGTCGGAAATAACCCCAAACCGCAAGGCCCCACCCTGTGTCTGTGCACGAGAGGCCGTGTGTTGTAGGAACATGGTGTTAAGTAATAATGACATTAGAAAGGGGAAGTCATTGCTCTTTCTTTTTCGATACGTATATTTAAATTAAATTAGCAGAAAAAGATAAGCAAGTTGACAGAGACACTCTCAAACAATAGTTCAACCCTTTGTAAAAACCTCTTTCCTATGGCTAAATTCTATTCCACACTTCAGCATTATCATGATACCAATGAGGAAGAAAGCTTTCATGGTGGCTATTGCAATCCTTTCGGTTTCATCATCTACTGCTTGAATAAAAGACAAGGCTGATTTGTAAGTTTCTTCTGGAGGGCTGGGGTATCCATGACTAACGGGCATTTCCCATTCAAGTTCTGCTGTAGGTGGACAGGCAGATGTCCCTTTATAGACATGAAACATGGCATTGGAATTTCTGTGGCACTTTCACTTTTCATATCACGGTAATACCATGGTATTTCTACTAACTTGGTACTGCCTGAATCATGAGTTTCAACAGGATCTTTCACTGTAGTCCTATCCTTGAACAAAGATAGTACATCTGAACAGTTTGCACGAAAATTCAGTGAAGGTACAGTATAGGGGAGCTTTACTCTTTTCCTACCATGGTAGTTGGACCACACTGTTGTGAATCTGCCATCGTATATATATTTTTAAATTGTTCCATCAGGGTTCATACTCTCACAAGGGAATTGAGTCTACCAATATCCAGGACGTGTAGTAGGAAGTTATCATAACAGGTTCTGTGATTAAGGCCCGGTTTCTACGTCTCGTCTAATGATGACGGTGCCAATTGACTTTCAGTGAAATATATCAGACTTCAAAGTTTCAAACTTCAAAGCTCTCTCTATCTGTTAATGGAGCCCAGACACTTTGGCTGCTCAACGGTTTTGCTGGCCAGTTTGTCTTGCATTACAGCTACAGACTGAGTTGTGTGGAAGAAGACAGTTCTATTTATTTTGTTAGATCCGAGGAACATCTGAAAGGCTTTAAGTGGGTCACAGTGCCAAAAGTTTCACAAAATGCTGTTTGGAGATATTAAGCTTGAGGCCAATTCATCCACGCCTCCAGTGCTTCATGGGTCTGTTGGCTCAGAGAATATGCTAAGTGGGAAAAACCAATCGTCTGCGGACAGTTTACATTCATGTCTAGAAATTGACTGAATAGAAACATTTGAAATGTACACGCACAGGTAAATGATGAAAATACAGGCAAATGAAAAGCAGAATGTGATTCAATAGGATTTGCTTGTGCGTTGTCATGTTGTGTGAAAAGACAGAATGAGAAAAAGAGTTAGGGAGGCGGTGCAGTGAAACTGTCAGGAACTTTCCCCTTGTTTCTTCCCCCAGTATAACGAGATGGATGGTCACAATTCATTCTCTGGTGACCATTAATTCAAAGAGCCGAGTACAAAATAGCTTGAAGCGCCAAGTATGGAGAAATAGAGCAGCGAGAGAGAGAGAAACAGAATAGATAGCGATCACTTGAGAGAAGAGGTAGAAAGAGGAAGAGAAGAGAGATGGTTCACTTGTACACTCCCCCTGGGTTCAGTCTGGGAGGTAGTTCAGCAGGAGGCATCGGCTTCCATCACACTGATTCTGTTCATCTCAGTGGGTGTCAGCCCTAGCCTGGGTTAGATCCGTTAAAAGCTAATTCCCCAGAGGAGTCTGAGGAATGCTTCCTTCACAGGGGTCAACAAGACTTAGCTTACTGAGGGGGAATGGGATTCCAGGTACAGAATCCCAACAATTGGTGTTTTCCTCAATGTCACGCCAGGCCATTTACTAGCGACTCTGACCTCCATACTATCCTTTACCCTGGTCCCTGCTGACTGTAAACACTTAGAGGAGATATAAATAGCATGCAGCTCCCGCATCAGAGATATACGCTGTCCTTTATGTAATTCATATTCCATTTGACCCCAGAATGTCCCCGTCAGTGTCTCCCTATGCCAATGTAATAGAATCAGATCACGATACATTTTGAAATGGGAATGAGAACAGCAAAAGTGTGAAACCGAATGACAAATAAATCGGTGTTAATTTCATAAATGGGTATTTTAGCAACCCGCATGTAGACATTGAATTACTACACATGTTCAGGGGATGAGTTCTTTGTCTCAATGGTGTAGGAACTACATATGTATTCTGTTTCCGATGTCTCCGGGGCCCCGGTCCAGACAGCTAATGGTTTGAGGCTCCTGTGCCCGGGTGGGATTCTTCACTGTTTCTGCTCAACTCAATCTGCTGCCCACAAAACAGTCTGCTCCGGCAAATGGAGCTCACTTAATAAAGTTATTGTAGCTCAAAGCTGTATCAATGTCTGCAAGTTTGTATAATTATATTATTTCACATAACAAAGCTGAATATAATGGCATAGTAGAATAGTTAAAATGACAAATGCTCAGCTTTGTGCTGAAAAGGAGATGCAAAAGAAAAGATCTTGTTGCAATCAATGCGGCTACAGTTCTCACTCTGTGTTGGGTCTTCTGGGAGGGCCGAGCTAAAATTCTATGTTGGGTTCCATTTTGTGCTGCTGACGTTTTGCTCGGAGCTATTGTCAGTACTGGATACAGATCAAATCAGCTTATATAATCGGGCAATAACGATATTTTGGGCAGTTGCAATTTACCTTTCAGTTGTTGGAGCCTATATTCATTTAACTAATTTGTCTACAGAATGAGAAGTGAGTAATTGTTGTATTTTTCCATATGAAAAAGGCCTATGGCAGAGGTTGGCAATTTTTTTTACAGACTGCCAATTGTTTTTTTATCCTACCATTTCTACTGATTTGTTTGCCGGTTAAGATTTTCTTGTGTGTAAGTGTAACTGCCTGCCTGGCTAAACCAAACAGAGTTGCCATGGAGCTCAATAGATCTAGGCCTCACTAGATCTAGGCCTCAATAGATCTAGGCCTAGCTATATGCAATGAATGATGGAAGGCTCATCATTCCTCATCAACCTCCAAGATGCTGAATACAGCACAGACTTAATTTAAAGCCATGTATAGACTTTTCTTTTGCAGGATATTTTGTTATTTTTGCCATTGTTTTGGTGCAATTTAGAGAAGCGGACCTGTAAACAATCATCTCACTAGCAAAGCAATGTATGCATTATGAATTAAAACTTTTGCTGGCTAAAACCTTCAGAATGTACATTATAGTAAACCTGAAATTAAACCGTTTACGGTCATATTGTGACTGTTTCTGGTGGATTTCCAAGTATGTATCCATGCATGTGTTTTGGGTCAGGATAGACAAACACTTAGCTGGCTACAACATACAGTAATTATGTTATAGTATATTGCAACATTTTCTGGCATGGAAAAGTTCATCTTTAGTTTCGCTAGCAATTGCTCAATGCTTATGATTATTCCTAGGAAGTTAGTATTACTAATAAGCTGTTAAAACGGCAAGTGGCAAAAGCCATACAGTTCATAGAGGCTATGATGGAGGTAAATTAAATAAGAAATGTTAGTTTAACACTGCTCCATGGTGTCTAGTGACTGTTGAAACATGTAATGCTGTGGGATAGTGGTTAAAGACCGTGCCTCTCACGTGGAAAACCGAAATTCAAATCTATTGAGAGCAACAACATTTATAAATATATTTGTGGGCCGCAATAAAACTACGGTTATACATTATTGTGACTGTATCCATGAACTGTGGCAAATGCCATACAGTTCATAGACGCTATTTGTGGTGGAGGTAAACTTAGTAAGAAACATTGGACAGTTTAACTGTACCAATATCATCCACGAATGGCCAATTAGCTGTTGAAACGGCCACTGACAAAAGAGGATTTGTTCAGGGTAGACACAAGAGGCTATACTGACACCTGTCAAACATAAAGCTCTGTGGTGTAGTGGTTAACCACACAGCCTTCCTCGTGCACTACCCAGGTTCGGATTACGAGAGGTCAATTCTTTCTATTGCGGGCTGGCTGAACTAGGCTTGCCTGGTTTCTGGTTTTCCAGGCCCCATGTGTGCACAGTAATGTATTTATTGCAAAGCCTAAGTGACTCGTTGATATACAGTTCCTTTCGGAAATATTCAAACTCTTTCACTTCCTCAAAATTTTATAGATTTCATTTTCATTAATTGTGTAATTTCTTTTTTGGGGTTGTTGTGTGCCGTTATCAACTGCAGAAAAGATTGAATGCGTTTAATGCTACAAAGATGGATTGAATATATTTGAATGTATATGCTCTAATCATTACACACTATGCAAATCAGCAATAAATGAATTCATATCATACATATATAATGTCACTGAATACTATTATTTTGAAGGCAAAATATGAAAACCCAAAGTCATATTGTTGTTGTAGAATCTCTTATGTTACTTGCATAACACTAATCTATTGTAGCCAATTGTAGGTTTCCAATTGTGACAGCTAACTAGCTAGCTTCTTACCTTTGGGTGTCTCTCATGTGTGGCTACCTGCATTAAATCATTGTGACAGCCACTTCATGACAGTTACTGGCATGCAAGTGCACAGACATAATCAGTTACTTTTCTCCAACCTCACTCACTAGCTTGATACTGAAAGGGTTGGGTGCAGGATGTTGTTGCTTGGCTCTGATGTTTGTGTGATTGTGTTGGTGTAAATAGCACACAGCTTGGTAAACATTTTTTTTTTCATAATAACTTTCAGTTTTTCTGTGTTTTTCTGGAACTTTCTGTTTTTCTAAATTGTGTATCACAACTTTTCAGTGGTGGAGCCCCACTCTGATTACAATGTGATGGAAACACTGATCCCTAAAGCATGTGAACCTGACTTTTAAAAGTGGTTTAGCACAATATTCTGGGATTTTGGGGTCCTCCTCCCTTATGACTATTTTTTGCCATTTAAAATTTTCTTTTAAAAACTCTTTGTACACTATAGCAACAGGGGAGAATGTACGTCTACTTGACTGAACAAGTATTCTTTCAATAATAGATTATTTTGGAAAGGTTTTTTGACTAGATGACTAAACTAGAGTGCTTCAAGAAAGTATATAGACCCCTTCACTTTTTCCATATTTTGTTACACTTCAGCCTCATTTTGAAATGGATCTAACTTAGGAAAACGGTAGGCCCAATCTTGCTGACAGTAACTTGCCTTTCCTCCAAAATCAACACCTGTGCTGCTTTCCATCTGATATAGGAGTCTCTATTGCCAGTTTAGGTTGGCAAACCATCCCAGCTACAAAGTGTGGAAAGCTAACAGGAGCTCCTTTTGACGGGATGGTTTGACAGTCAGATGAAATCATTACTGTTTGGGTTTATGCCACACCTTTGATTGATGCTTGGCAATGTGTGTGGATTGACTTCCTGCCTGATGGGCCCTGTCTGAGGCCTCCCATGGATAAGACCACAGTGTCACTGGATCTTCTTGTAGGGTCAGTACTCATTCTCCACTGTAAATCCTTGTAAATCTAAGGAATACGCTCTCTAAATTTTCCTTGTCTCCGGCTCCGTTGAAACTTGAGGACATGAGGTCTTGCCTCACACCTCTGGAGTGCCAGGCTCAAAAGACTCATTGCTGTCCCTGTCCAAAGTCCTAGTTGTGCTGCAGATTAAAACGATACCTGATGATTCCAGCTGCCACTCTGCTGACCTATCCCCTCAGGGCTGTCCCTCTCGTGGTATTATAGACTGGACACAGCCGCCATACGTTTAATAATTATTACAGCTTGTCCTCTTCTGGCGGTGCCGTCTAAACATTTTACGAGTACAAATTGTAATAATTAATAAATCTATAGCAGATGGGTCCAGTCTATAATATCACTCTGCTGACCTATCCCCCTGTTCACCCGGCACCGGCAGAAGAGGACTGGTCACCCCTCCGAGCCTATTTCCTCTCTGGGTTTCTTCTTAAATTTCAGCCCCTTTTAGGGAGATTTTCCACGCCCCTGTGCTTCAACACTGTTGTTGCTTGCTCCTTGGAGTTTCAGGCTGGGTGTTTTGTAAAAGCATTTTGTGACAACTTTGTGACATATAGGGAGTTGCAAATTAATTTGATTGATTGATTGATTGATCACAAGGCCATACAACAGGATACAAGTATTATGACACAGGGGATCTTTACTATGCATACTAGGCCCATAGAAAATGTTATGACTTCACCCCATAAGGAAATCAGTAAGCCACAATGGTACAAATGAATGGCCTTTAGATTCTACTTGCTCTGAACTCCAGAGAACTGACATGATATATCCAGCTGATATTGGATGTTCATGTGATTGACTAGAAGAATGAAAACGTTATGCAAACACATCTTGTCATTTCTCATGTGATTTTTGGAAAAGCGTGCACTCATTCTATCGCCAACTCTCACCGGAGCTTATGAAACAATGGGATCTATATGTGTCTTCCAATGAAACTGATAATCCGATTAGCGTGCAGACCCTGCCTGGGTGGGTAGAGTGACACCAGTAGAGTAGTTGATGTTTTTGCAGTGATCTGTGTTTTTTTTCATTGAAATGGGGGGGAAGTGCTATTTCCTCTAGACAAGGGAGTTGGCATGTTCTGCATACTGTCTGTATGTGACCGCCAATAGTATAGAGCTGAAAGAGGCGAGGGAGGGGACACAGTGATTAGTGCGAACCCAAGCATGAACTTGTTAGTATGCTTTTTGTTTTAGCAATACTTTCTGCAGGGGAAATGAGGTGGATCTCTGTATCAGGAATAATGGAAATGCTGGAATTCTGCATTTTTTTTCATCATACAAAATTGATAAATGTGGGAAATGTGAATGGGGTTAATGAAGAAGAACGATCTGGGTGCCTGGAGACAGGGTGGTTTACCCAAGATCAGGGTGCCTGTGGACAGGGTGGTTTACCCAGGATCTGGGTGCCTGGGGACAGGGTGGTTTACCCAGGATCTGGGTGCCTGGGGACAGGGTGGTTTACCCAGGATCTGGGTGCCTGGGGACAGGGGGGTTAACCCAGGATCCTTAGCCTTTGCCTTCTATTTTTAACCCTCTCCATCCCCCTGACCACACCTTTTAATACTAGTCGTTATATAACAACCTGGACGGTCTTGAAATACATGGTATTAAATGCTTTAGAAGCACACTTTTATTTTCCATTTTCTGTGGGAGTGTGGATGTTTGCCTCTGTGTGTGTTCCAGTTCTCTTTTGGGACACAGGGCCGTTCTACCCCGTCTCACTCTGTTGGCAAAGGGGGTGTTTCTGTGCTAAAGGGTATTTTGTACCCACTGTGCCTGTGTACATTGGAGCCAGACCCAGTGGTCGATCATTGGTTGTTTTGATGAGGTTTCTTTCTGTCATCTTACCCTTTTATCTCAGTTCTGATGTGGACTTGTACCTTTGTGAGGGGGTGTTTGCCTGTAAGCCTTTCAAATGCTTCGTGGTCACAGTCTAGATTGGAACGTTGCCGATGGGGGCGGGGGACTTTTGTGTGGAAGGATTGGCCTAAGTGATAATGAGAGAGAATTAATGGGCCATTCCGTTTGAAAGTTTTCTTTTTTCCTCCCTGTCAGATTTATTGTTCCAGCTAGTGGCGAAACGTATGGCTATGCTTTAATAATCCCAATAAAAAAATGTATCCTGTCACATTCTTGGCCGAAGCTGTGTATTTAGGGTAATGCATCTGTTATTGCACTGGTCAGTTTAAAAAAAATAAACATTTGCTAAAAGGGTCTGTGTAAACATAAGTAAACACTTTTACACAGTGCTTGGTATTTTCCGTGTGTGTGGGGGGGGTGGGTGTGTGATGCAAGGGGGGTGATGGGGGATTCTCTCTCTAATAACACAGCACCATTGGAAACATTGCAGAAATAGTACTAACACTACAGGGATTGTGACTGACTTTTTGAAGGAAGGTGGTGAACACTAACATAGCTAATTGTGCTAACAGAGCAGAAAACCCCCGCTCAAAACAAACATACGGTTGTCATTAAGCAGAAACCACAGAGATGTCACATCGTGCAACAATGACAAGATTATTACTGTACCCGTTGCCGTGGTAAGGCATCTGGGCTGTCAGGCTTGCGTGAAAGGGTGTCATCAATAAGTATCTTTGTCCGCCATCTCTTTAGCTAGCCCCATCGCATCAGCCTCTCTGCCTTTCAACATGTTATCAGTTTGCTATCTCTACAGAGCTGTCAATCTTTTGAGACACTTCTGAGAAACCTCTGTGGGAAAGTCGTCCAACTGTGGTATGGTAGATGGTTGAACCACACACACGTGCTCAACTCCTACCATAGGATGGTTCTGTAGAATGCACACTTCAAAAAGTGTTTGCGTCTTTGTGTTTGTGTGTGTCTGTGTCTTTAATGTCCACTCAGTGTGTTCAGTGGTGTAGGTACTGTGGGTGGGGTCTTATTCTCTCTGGATGACGTACTGTAAGAGACTCGCGTCGAGCTGTTCATCTCCCTCTTTCGTCCCGGCAGCCCCTCTGACTTCATTGCTCCATGGAACTATGAATAATTCATAATGAGTGTAAATGAAGGTTCTAGGCCCCGTCTTCCTCTTCTCCATCCTTCCCTCCTTTCCTTCATGCCTTTGGAGAGGAATTTGCCCTTAGTCCCCCTCCCCCGACTCTCTCTTTTTCTCTCCATTTCTCTGCTGTGCCAGTTAGCTGTCGGAGGAGAAAGAGAAGAGATTCTCTCTTTTAAGACTACTGGCCTCTCACAGCGCTACCTAATAAAATATGCTCGCACCCTCATGTGCTCAGACACACACACACACACACACACGCACAAGCAATGAGGCACCTAGAGTGCTGTACACTCCACTTAACATAATCAGTGCTACAATCATTGTGCAGTGCACTCCCTCGTAATGGCATCTATCTGCCAAAGCACTTTCCTGTGATGAAGTTGACATGGGCTGCGGTTATTGTCATGACTTGTGATGGCGTAATGATGGCTGTGTTCATTTTTCTCTTTCTTTTTTATTTTACAGCAAGGGAATCCAAGACCTGTCTGTACGCCTCAGACCTCAGTCCTGTATCTCTCCATATTTACCGTATAAATTGTTTAAGTAACTTGTTGCTTCTGGAAGGTCTTGGAAACTTCAAGGGTGCAGGCATTTGAGGCCCTTTCTGGCCCATTTGCCCCGCCCTGACGCATTAGTAGTCAATGGTTTCTGACTGAATCAAACAGTAGTACTGATTAATGACAGAGATTATTTGAGTTGGAAAGAAAGTTTGTCCTTAGCATAGCGGCAGGAAAGCGTTTTGTAAAACCCCGTTACCATAGAGATAGCCCAGCGCATCCTGTGAGCCAATGGCATGTCAGCAAAACTGGAGGGTTCGCCGAGAGTTCATCCCATGCCCCTCCCTTTGGCCGTGCAAATGTGTGCCATCTCTGAAGTCTTTTTTTATCCATCCAATTTCCCGCTGGTAGAACTGCTTAAGAACATGTCTGCGTTACGATAGAATCATCCTTATGTTTTCAACGTCGATGTGACCCCCCCCCCCACTCCTAGAGGGACTTAGCCTTTTTGTTTCCATCCCTGCTGTCGACCCTCCCCCCTTCCTTCACACCCTTCCCCTGACTCCCTCTTTGGTAGAAGGATGCTGCAGGATGAGCCCTTTTAATTCCACTTAGCATTTGAACATGGTGTTTAATGCAACATTCCCTCAGGGTACCTGCAGTCTACTGACAGACATTAACATAAACAGGGCGTGTGTGTGTGTGTGTTTGTGGGGGGGGGGGGGTTACAGTAAACGTTCTAAGCATCCAAAGTGGTCAGCCTTTTGACTACTGTTTAATGTGATGCTTAGCACTCAACTCTCTTGAGACAACAACCAAATGGACGTATCATGCCAGACCCTGCCCGCACACTGGATATAAGGGCCATTGATGTGTAAGAAGAATTGATTGACCCTAGAGAATGAGTAGGACTGTCAAAGCTTTAGGAATTATAAAATAAATATAAAGGAATTTTAAGTAATGTTATCATTCTATTAAAGGAATTATAAATAATGTGAAGGTAATGCCTAAAACACTGATTGGAGGGTTGCCTACTGTAGAATTATAAAAAACAGACTACGGACACAAAGAAATACCTGTTTTTAAATCCATCCTACATCATCTAACCATCTTTAGTGTTCAGAGGCGAACACACGCTCCCCCTCTCACACACTTGCTGCATCTTCACTCGCTTACGCACAGTCTCCCACACAGTCACACACACACATCCCACTCTTGTACCATTCAGCCACAGTTTTGGGTTGCCATTTTTCTGTTTATCTCATGCCATACAAATGTGTGTCTAGACAGTGGGCAAGATGTTAAACTCGCTAGGTACAATAGCTACAATGTTGTTTGCTGTCGTTTAACAAGTTATAGCATACATTGAGTAATGTTTTTTAACACAGACTGCAGCACGATTACGCACAAACACCCACAAATCTGCACGTAAAGAAAAAAAACATTTGTTTGAATGGTTCGGCTAAGAGACTAAGCTTTTCACCGATGCAGAATTGACAAGTGCATGTTTCTTAAGATACATATGACTTGTCTGTCTTCTGTGATCTGTGTTTACATGGATTGTTTAAAAAATGTATGTTAATGTGACCAATAACGTGAACAATTCAATTGAAAAACAAACTGAAATCTTTGCCGGGGAAAAATGTAAAACTCACAATAACTTGTGTGCACACCCTTAAACTAATACATTGTTGAAGCACCTTTTGATTTGTTACAGCACTCAGTCTTTTTGGGTAGGAGTCTATTAGCATGGCACATCTTGACGTGGCAATATTTTTCCACTGTTCTTTGCAAAGCGCTCCAAATCTGTGAAAATCTGTGCACAGCTCTCTTCAGATCACCCCACAGATGTTTAATTGGATTCAGGTCTGGGCTCTGGCTGGGCGATTGTAAAATATTAATCTTCTTCTGGTGAAGCCATGCTTTTTTGGATTTGGATCTGTGCTTTGGGTCGTTGTTGGGCTGAAAGGTGAACCTCTTCTTCATCTTCAGCTTTCTAACGGATGCCTGAAGGTTTTGTGCCAAAATGGCCTGATATTTGGAACTGTCCATAATTCCCTCCACCCTGACTAATACCCTGGTTACAGCTGAAGAAAAACAGCCCCATAGCACGATTCTGCCACCACCATGCTTAACTGTGTGTATGCTGTTCTTTGGGGTGATGTGCAGTGTTGTTTTTGTGCCAAACATAACTTTTAGAAAAATTAATCAGGCCATAAAACATTTTCCCATGTGCTTTTGAGTTTTTGGCAAACTTCAGCAGGGCTTGGATGTTTTTCTTTGTAATAAAAGGCTTCCGTCTTCCCACCCTAACCCATAGCCCATTCATATGAAGAGTACTGGAGATTTTTGTCACATGTAGCACACAGCCGGTACTTACCTTTTCTGCAGCTCCTTTAATGTTGCTGTAGACCTATTGGAGTCCTCCCTGACCAATTTTTTCTCTCGTCTTTTCATCAATTTTGGAAGGACGTCCTGTTCTTGGTAATGTCTTGGTATTTTCTCAAATTTGATGATGACTGTCTTCACTGTGTTCCATAGTATATCTAAAGCTTTGGAAATTATTTTGTTCTCTTCTGAACACAGCCACATCCCCAGGTATAAGAGGGTGTGCACACTTATGCAACCAGTAATTATCGGGTTTTTATTTTTCATTTTTCCCCCACTAAGATTGAAGTTTGTTTTTCAATTAAATTGTTCACATTATAGGTCACATTAAAAGTCGAAAAAGTTCTGACATTATTTATCTTTGTCTCATTCTTTTACATCACAAAGAAACTGACATTTTTTACAGGGGTGTTTAGAAGTTTTATATCCACTGTATATTCAGTTGCTTGTTTTTGAGCACTTTTATAAGTATACTGAGAACATTCAGTACACCTAGTACATTTATAGAAGCACTCCTATGCTAGCAATCAAGCTTGTACACAAACACACAGACATTTTATATAGGGCTGCACTTTATAGAGGCTAGCAATGTACACAAGCACACACTTAAGTTAACTCACGCATACATACACACACACACACACACACACACACACGCACACACACTCTTCCCACATACACTTCACCCCAAAGTTCTTGGAATACAGTGGCCGTGCACGGTTCTTGATTAAGGGGAAGCAGTTTTTCCAGTTTTTCTTTCCCTTAACCTCCAGGGGCTGTTGTGAAAGATGGGGAAAGTGTAATTAGGAGTGTGGCCGCAGCCGATTTACACCCCACTGTGTCCTCACTCAGATTTCATCTCCTACTGTAATTTTCAATAGGTGTCTGTAGCTCATTTCCATAAGCTATGGAGACATCAATGGGCCTGGCTAGGAAGACTGAAACTATCCCTGTGCGATAGATAAAGCTCTAAGAGCCTTTTCAGACTACATGAGTGAGAGAGATAGAGAGAGAGACAAAGACAGAGAGAGGAAGAGAGAGACAGGGAAACAAGTGAGAGCGTACAGAGATGTGCCTTACTTTACATAATAATTTACATAACCTTTCAGTTTACTTTGGCATGTACTGAGAGACGAGCCGAGACCGGGTCTTGAAACGGGGGATATGCCCGCACAGCACCCTGACCAAGCCCATATCAGTATCCAGGTGATTTTAATACATAAGGTGGCCAATTTAATGTATATTCAGCTTCAGAAACCTGAATAATAACATTCAGCTACTTGTAATTTTTTCCTCTTCAATCATACTAGACCCACGTGGAGGCATGAATGTGTATCGTGTGCCAAGAAACTTAGCCAGCAGTAGAAAGAACAGGCCTCTGTCAATGAGCTCACTTAATATCTGCATATGACTTTTTATACAAAATTGTTTGCCGATATAGGGATGTTCTAATTTTCCGTTTTTTGTGTCCCCAGGACTGTCCCACTTAGCCCTTCGAAAGAACAGCAGTTTATATGTTATGACTTTTTAAAATCTTTAGTCTCCCTTGGAATCTATTGTAAGTTATTTTTCATATTCCTGTACCGAACCTGTTTGATCCTCTGACCTTTGATCAAGAATGTATTGTAAGCACTACGCAAACATCCATGACTGTGTTAGAGCAACACCTTTGGTTCCCAAACATTTCTGCTGAATATTATTACAGATTTACTGAATGTTAAGAAGTTGGAAAAAATCACATGTTCCTGGTTTTCATTTCAGTAACATACATGAAACATTGTCTTTGCACTGCCTTACTTGATGGGGTGGTGGAAGGTTTGCTGTCCTGGTTTGAGAGTGAGAGTATCTGGAGGTTTATATGAAATAATCAATTGGTTTGACTATTCTTAGGTGCACATTGGGAAATGTATTGTAGTTTATTAACCCTCTGAGTTAGTCTTCAGCAAATATATATATATCTTAAAAAAAAAAAGAGCCAACGTTTGTTTTTTTCTGCATTGAGGTGTCCCTCTTTCCTGTGGCTTAAACAGGAAACAGGAAGCTGGCTCAGCAGTCTGTAGAGCCCAGAGAGCCTGCTTTTTCTCCCTGTCATCTGTTCCTGAGACACGACTCTGACCCTGCTCCCAGTGTTTTTGGGTGAAAGTTCATATGACGCCCGGCCCCGCAAACCCGTGAGCAGAGCCACGGGAATCAGAGCCGACAACATCCTGGGACCCTGTGGCCTGGCCCGACTGGACGGTAATTAATGACTCCTTGGGAGGGCTGCCCAGATTGGCCCTTTGGTCCCTGGGAAATGCGCTCTCCGCACTTCTCTTGCCTCCCACCCCTTTGACCAGAGTTCTTTTACTGGATGCCCCTCAGAGCTGGAAAAGAAAACAATTGAGATTCATGACTGACGCGAATTTGTGTTTCTTGCCAGGGGCACGTTTTAAGTCACTGTTCTTTTCCTGCTTCTCTCTGCTATGCACCCTCGCATTGTCCGCAATCCTTCAGTACAATGCTCCACTCCATTCGCCTACCTCACTCATCTTCCAACCCTTTCTGTGGCAGCCGTTGTTGAAATCAACGCCTTTCACTTTGTACTGCCAGAGAGCGGTTAAACACACCCGACTTCAGGTCCATTATCCCCAGACATTCCAACGACCAACTTTGTTCACCGTCCACCTCGAGTTGAAAGCCATGAAATTGTACACCGCTCTACCTTTCTGCTAGACATTTAGAGCTAAAAAAGGGAACGTTCGGTGGTTTATTGACAGGGTGTATTTCGGTGCATGCCTTTTTCCCCCTTACCTCTTTCCCAGAGCTGTCAGGTAGATTGTAAACAAGAGTCTCGCTTTTCTGGATGCCAGATCAACTGAAGCATTCTTAAGAGAAACACATGAGGGAAGGAAGGAGGGAGGCCAACAAACGCAACCGGCGGGAGGTGTGTGTGTGTGTGTGTCTGTTTGATGTCGCCCCTTTTCTGAGGAACAGGGAGTTGTGCCCCAGGACTGTGAGCGCTGGGAGGCTGACAACGCTTCTATTCTCTGCTTTGCTCTGCCTCTTGTGTCTGAGACGATTTCTCACCTCAGCTCTTTAGATTATAGCTAAACACACACAATAAAGGGAAGAAAGATTTTGTGTGTGTGTGTGGGTGTGTGTGGGTGTGTGGGTGTGTGGGTATGTTTTGATCTTTGTCCTACGGAAAACTCGACTCTTGATATTAATAGCGAGAAAATCAGTAAAAAGCTCTGTCCACCAAATCAAATGTCTAATGTCTATCTTTTCCATCTCCAGTGTTATTACTCTCCATCACTCAATCATCTCCCATTTTGCCCCACCTTTCCTCTCCTTCATACTGTCCCTCAGAGTGTTTCCGACGTTTTCCTCTGGGTAGACCTGAGGAGGAACGAAACGGCTATGCGGGAATAGCAGCCGGGAATCAATAACGCAATTTTTCTGGTGGGTCAGTGGCTGACAATCCAGTTATTTACACTGGGAGGCGGTTGGGGGTGGAGGTAGACATATTGCCTCTGCTAACTCAACATTCCTCAGACCCTTTTGATCATGACGAACAGCCCCAGTGATGTTCAACCACAGGCGGACATGCCCCCAGCTCTTTGCCTTCCATGCCTTGGCCCTGGCAATGGGATGCCAAATTGCTTTTCCTTTACCTACAGGGCAGCAGGGAATGTTTGTGTGTTGAATGTGGTTGGAATTTTTTATGTTTTCCGCCGTCGCCTGATAGTCTACTCACATGTTCATGGTTGTGGATGTGCCGCAGCAACGGCACAGGAATAGGCTACGACAGAGCAACTTTGCCCATGCTATGAGCAAAAACAAATGCATTTGTTTCTCAGGATCTATATTCCTCTTAGGCAGAATCGGTATCTGGTTTTGCCTGCAGGCTGGTGGCGGGGGCTATGTGAGGATACAGTTCACACAGGGGAGTGGGATATGTGTTGGATGTCTGATCCCTGTCGGGGCTGAGCTAATCCCTCTGGTCTCTGTGTTGAACTCAGCTTGCCTCTGGAAATAAGGAGTATGCTAACAGGCCTAGCCTTTAGCTCTGAGGGAAGGAGAGACAGATACAATATTGCTTGGAAATGGTTGCTAACTAAGTTCTTTTTTGTTTTTTCAGTAGCCACATCACTGTACTCTTTTCTGCGCATCTACAAAACACTTCATACAATCCTGCCATAAAGAGGCCAAGAGATGTGTTTGACTGACCCGACTCCTGACTTTCCGGTGCTATAAATACCAGTCTGACGTTCCCTTCCTGGATTCTGTACTTTTCATCACATTTTGCATAAAGATTTTTGCCTCTTTGATCAAGGACAGTTGGAATGGGATCAGTCGGTTGTCCACGCTAGACTGTCTGCTTAAGGATGGTTGTTCCTCATGGGTTTTGTGTGCTTTTACCGTGGTTTATCGTCTTGTTTTGTTTGTTAAAAGGTTGGCAACTAAAGCTAATCACTAATGCAACAGCTAGCGTTTGAGCTTCAGATAATCAACCAAAGTATGTTGGTATTTAAAAAAAATGTGAGACAGACAGTTAACCGTAATTAGCCCCTGTCGTTGCTGTAATTTCGAATGGTTTCTCTGTCAACTTCACTGATATAAAATATTAATAAAAAGCTGTGTTCAATTCATTCTTTCTGTGACTGAAAAATTCCTAAGTCTTACCTGTCTCAGCTAATGTTTTCTTACCTGCCTCAGCCAGTGTTATCTTACCTATCTCAGCCAGTGTTATCTTACCTGCCTCAGCCAGTGTTATCTTACCTATCTCAGCCAGTGTTATCTTACCTGTCTCAGCCAGTGTTATCTTACCTATCTCAGCCAGTGTTATCTTACCTGTCTCAGCCAGTGTTATCTTACCTGTCTCAGCCAGTGTTATCTTACCTGTCTCAGCCAGTGTTATCTTACCTATCTCAGCCAGTGTTATCTTACCTGTCTCAGCCAGTGTTATCTTACCTATCTCAGCCAGTGTTATCTTACCTATCTCAGCCAGTGTTATCTTACCTGTCTCAGCCAGTGTTATCTTACCT
>JACXGJ010003259.1:7173-55723 GCA_016801105.1 Esox niger | reverse complement strand
ACCTCCACTACCACCTACTACCAGCACCACCTCCAACACCACTGCTACTACTACCACCTCCTCCAACACCACTACTACTACCACCACCACCACCTCCAACACAACCACTGCTACAACCACCATCACCTCCAACACCACTACTACTACAACCACCACCACCACCACCACCACCTCCAACACAACCACTGCTACAACCACCATCATCTCCAACACCACTATTACAACCACCACCACCTCCAACACCATCACTTCTACCAGCACAGCCTCCAACACCACTGCTAGTACTACCACCTCCTCCAACACCACTACTACAACCACCACCACCTCCAACACCACTACTACTACAACCACCACCACCACCACCTCCAACACAACCACTGCTACAACCACCACCACCACATAATCACCACTATTACAAATACTGCACTGGAGAATACTCCCAACATTTTTGTATTCACACCATACAACTCACAAGTGCGCCCCACGATTCGTAAATACACAGCACACAAACCACACATATAAACTGTGATCCCCGCAACAAAGTTCAGGGTTTTGAATGTACATGCTGGAGAAAATGTCGATGTACATGCATGGCCTATATGTCTACATTGCCTTAATGCGCAGTTGCAATTATAGATTCATAAATCAGGAGCTTCTTGGGGGATACATTTGAGACCCAGGGCTATTCATAAAGGCCCCGGTCGACCAGGCCCAGGGACGCAACTGGTCGAGCATGCTTTTCGGGTTCAACAAATATGCAACTGTGTAGCTTGGCGTGCCATCTAACTTATCAGACAAGTGTTGTGAGTTAGCTATGTAATTACTAATGGCATTCATGCATACACTGTAACTATATTTCACACTTACCAATAATTAGAGATAAGCAACCACAGTTGGTTAGCGAACATTAGTTGGCAGTACAACTTGCTACTACAGTGCTGGGCTGTCTGCAGTTAGCTAGCTGTCAGCATCCAACGCTGGCCAATACACCTTCTAAATAACTTGTTTGCCAGAGCGCGTAAGCTGAGCCAGCTAAGAAGAGTGAATGTCTCTTACTGAGTGACTGTGAGACTGACTTATGCATTAGGATTTGTTCTGGATGGATAAAACATACAACCTTCAGTAGCTGCTTTATATTAAGCCTAAAATAACTGTTTCTATTGCGACTGTTTCTGGTGGATTTTCGTATGCATCCGTGCATGATTTTTGGTGTAATATAGGCTAGATAAAACCCCCTCGAGAAGAAAAAAAGTAGGGGTTTCCACGATTCTCCCTTCTTTACACTTAACGAAAAAGTCAGTTATTGTCACCTATATGGGTTGTTATTGCATCAATGTCATTCACAAATGAAAGTAAAACTTTAAAATGTTTTGCGCCTTGAAAGGAAATAGCTCTGGTAGTGTAACATTCATCTTCAGTCTCTGTAACAGTTGCTCAAATCATATCTAATGCCGGTGCTAAGGTGACATGGGTTAAATATATAGCACCATGGTGTAGTGGTTAAAGACACAGCCTCTCACGTGGGAGATGTGGGTTCAAATCCAGTGAGAGCAACAAAATCTGTCACTTTTAGTTGCGGGCCAGCTGAACTAGGTTTGACTGGTTCCTTTTCTGGTTGATATATGCAGAACTGAGTTTTGTCTAGACAATGTGAAATCGATGCATTACATTTTTGAATGATTGTTACCTACATAAATTGGAAAAAAGTTCTTTAAAAAAAATTGCTAGCTAGGTACATCAAGCAACAAATTAAATACTAGGACCTCGGAAAGTGACTGCCAAAATTCTGCGCAAAAGCAATCCACGCACACAATTTGATCAACAAAAGCAAACTCGACAATTCTAACACAAAAGTGTTGTCTAACAAATCTGGTTGCATTAATTACAAATGCTATTTTAGAAATATGAGTCAGGTAGTGTTTGTGGAAAGGGACTTTATGTTTCCAACTAAACATTTGTGAATTTAATGCTGTGTATATACTGTGTTTACAATCATGGGTTTGCTGTTGTGTGTTTATGGATCAAGGTGTGGATTGTGTGCTGTGTACTTGCGAATCATGGCTCGCATTTGTGAGTTGTTTGCTGTGAATACAAACATTTTGGCAGTATTCTTGCCCTATATACTACCACCTTCATCACTACTACTAACACCACCTCCAACACCACTACTACTACTACAATCCATAATCACCAATACTACTACTGCCATCCCCAACACCACTACTACCACCACCCATAATCACCAATGCTACTGCTGCCATCCCCAACACCACTACTACCACCACCCATAATCACCAACACCTCTACCGCTACCACCCGTAATCACCAATACTACTACTGCCATCCCCAATACCACTACTACAACCACCCATAATCACCAATACTACTACTGCCATCCCCAATACCACTACTACTACCACTCATAATCACCAATACTACTACTACCACCACCCATAATCACCAATACTACTACTGCCATCTCCAACACCACTACAGCTACCACCCGTAATCACCAATACTACTACTGCCATCTCCAACACCACTACTACAACTACCACCACCACCTCCAATACTAATACCACCACCAGCTCAAATAATAGCCCTACTTTTATCACTACTGCCACTTCTACTACCAACCACCACAAATAACAGCACTACCACTATTTCCACTACTACAACTACCAGTGTATGTATGTGTGTGTGTGTGTATGTGTATGTAAGAGAGAGAGAGAGAGAGAGAGAGAGAGAGAGAGCGAGCGAACATGTGTGACAGCTTAATGGGACATTAATTGTGATGTAGTCTCAGGTTGTAAATATTTCCGCAGACTCCAGACTGTCTGCGAGTGTCCGGCCGCATTTGTGCTGTAGCAACTGTACGGTTCCTCCTATAAATATGTAAATCTGCCCCAGCGTGACAGGGCGTCAGGCATTAATCAGCCACTGCTTCACTGTCATCATTTATACTCCCAATCTCCTAAATCTCCTAGATTAGCACTAATTGAACGGCGCCACTGCTGACAAAGAGTAGACGTGCTCATCCTATACACAAACACCAGTATGGCACCCCGCTAATAGAAAAAAATCACTTGGGATCACGGAGGCGGAGTCTCCCCTTACTCCTACCATGATATAACAGGAAAGACAAGAGTAGAATGTGTTAGAGTTGGGAACTAGGCTGCAGTTTAAATTTGATGTTGACAACCACTCGGCACTACGCCGTCAGACCTTGAAGGACGTTTTACATCGGAGTGGACTTGAGAGCGATGATCGGAGTTTGCTAACCAGCTACATGCCTCAATGAGGTCCCTGACCATGGAGGTTACAGTCGGACACCAAAATGTTGTTGTGTTGATTAAATTTCACAATGCGTGGCACGATTTGTGGGTAATATCAGGTCTGCAAGTGGGCGGAATTGTTAACTCGTCCCCTCAAGCAAAATGAATGGCGAAGGGGTCAGCATTTGTAAACTGGACCGGTGATGAGTCAAACAGAATCCAGTTTTAATGGGATTACCCACATGGGAAAGTAGCGAGGGCTTAGTGGGTAAAACCGACAACTGAAAACTAAGTTTCAATCCTTAAAAATATGTCAATACAATCATGGGTCAAAAAGGGTTTGGGACTTTATGTTCTGTACTCGTTTTCGGAGCACTTTTTGATAAACCGTACTTCAGGAAAACTCTTTCAGAGCAGGCATGTTGCTTTAGTACAGGGGTCTGCCTGAGTGACCCAGTCCTAGGACCCAGCAACAGCGGCTGTGCCTCAGAATAATGTTTCCCAGTGTATTAGGCTGACCCCCCCCTTGCTTCCTCTTGCCAGCCCAGCATTGGTCCCGGCTCTGGCGGTGATCCCTGTGGGATGAACATGACATATGGATAGGAGATATTAATATTCATCCGAGTGTGAAAGTTGGCAGGCCTCTCGTGAGCGGCTCATAGATAAAGGCTGACCCTATACTATGGTCCGCGAGGACCCGGCGAACCAAAACACGGCTCTCCCGTCGTAACTGCCAATCACCGTCGCGCCACGGTGGCCGCGACCCGGGGACGGGAAGTAGCCTGGCGCGTCCCAAAACACTTCACAGTACGCGGAGGAACTGGAGAGGGGGTGTGTTAGGAGCGTTCGGGGTCGACGAGAAACATGACAGATACGGCATGATACAGCACAAGATTATAACGATTGAATATAAAAAACGGGCTCAACGCCTTTTCTCATCCACGACAGCTACCACGTGATCGATAGCCTGAAACAAAGGTATAGGTCTGTGCAGGCGGAATGTGTCTGTGTACCCGGCCATGAAGCGTACGAACATCTGCAATTCTAAACAGAACAAGATATCCATTACCCCCACGTACGCACACAGCGTTCTACAAGCACAGCCCTTAAAGGCAAACGATTCCCCCCCACGTCCCTCCGTCTCCCCTTCCCTCTATTCCCCCCTGTCTTTGTGCAGCCTGGAACACCTGGGCTGCGGTGAAAATATTTACCCACGGAAGGCTCACTGCCGGAGGGGCTCCTACGCCCCTCATCCCACCCTCCTCATAATCAGTCTAAAGACATTATCCACTTACTGGAGATGAGCAGAGGGGCTGAAGGGTATACGCGGGCTCGCTAACGTAGTTACGGTAATGGCCGCCGGTGCGGCAGGGTAATGAATTTCGCCTCCGAGCGCCTGCAGAAGACCCCCCCCCCCTGCTCCCAGAAGGAGGAGCCGCTCACGCGCCACAGTTAATATTCTCCCTCGTTCGGGGAACGCGGGGCTTTATAAGCTCTGCTGACGAGGTGCAGTGTGAACGCAGACAGCCAGCCAGTCACCTGCCCCCGGGTGTCGCCACCGAGTCTATTAGAGAGAACAGTATCCCAGCCAATATATGCACTGAGTATGCAGGGGATATGCAGATGAAGAACACCAAAATCTCACTTCTATCACTTTATTTTTCATTACACCAAAGCCCCTGTACAGAGCAGATTCTTAAGTGTGTGTGTGTGTGTGTGTGTATGTAGTAAATGACATGCATCTGTGCAGAGAGCTAATAAAACCCACCATCGCACTGATGAGGTCAGAGAAAAGAAACCAGAGTCTCATTTCCTGTGTCATTCCATCACCTCTCTCCTCTCTCACGTCCATCCCTCAGTCCTCCATGTCAACGCGGTCTCTCAGAGCCAGGCACACAGACTGGTGGTAATAGGCCATCTCCACTAGCAGCCGGCTTAACCGCGGGATCCCACAGGGCCGGTCGTTGTTACCGACAGGGCTCCACAGAAGGGCATGTTTGTGACTCAACCGTAGGTGCGGGTGACGAGGGTGACAGGTGCTGCGGGCGAGAGTTGAGACGGCGCGGGAGGGGGGTGACTTCAACTCAAAGCCAGGGTTGTCATTTCTTGAATGTTGGCCTTGGTCATATTCCACCTTTCATTCAGTGGTGATTTATTGTACACCCTCTGTGATCACATCAGGACATGGTTACGGAGTTGGAACAAACACGGCCAACAGTGAGATCCATTGAAATTTCCTAGAGCGTGGATTTGTTCATCCGGATAAAATGGCCACAACGCGGATGACTTTTCTATTAGCCGCACTGCATATGATATTTCCATGGGTCACAAAAGGAGCTTTCGATTGGCCTTTCCGCAGATGACCTTTCAGCTAGCTACACCGTGTACGATCTTTCTATTGGACACACCGTGAACTGTATTTCTATTGGCCGCACCGCCTAAGATCTTGCTATTGGCCGCATCACCTATGATCTTCCTATTGGCCGGTGCAGATTTCTCTGAGCTCATCTACCAGTTGAATCCCTGGTGCGATGAAGAGATGGATAGCACAGTGGCAGTGGGCCCAGCTCTACGGGACACAGATGGGAGAGACGGATGATTGGTCATACAACACAGCCAGAGACCCAGATGAGGGCGTGCAGAGCCGTGGTGTGGCGGGAACAGTCCGTCATTCGCCACACAGCTCCCACACCGGTAATCGGGGTTCAATCCCGGTTCCAACCCTTCCTACTGTTCCCCCACCCGCTCGGCTCGCAACTGTCTGAATACAGCGAAAACAGTGGAGGAAATGTCCCTATAGAAAGCTACGCAACACATGGCTGAACTCTCAGCGGAGGCAACACCCCGCCTCTCCTCACTGTTAGTCATTTGAATCCTCCTTCGCGGAGCCGGGCTCCCGCAGCAATGCTAAGCGGTTGTGGGGCGGACTTCAGCGAGGGGGGGGGGGGCGGGGCGGAGAGTCAGAGAAGACACTAGTTGCCGGTCATATTGCCTCTTGTGCCAGCGTGGTCACGTACCGAGGGGAGCAGGAGCTGTGCTCCTGGAGGAAGGGCTGTAATGACACTGGACTCCCCCGGGCCAGGGAACGGGACAGCACCATGAGCTCTGTGGGACTCGGAGCCTGAGAGCGTCCTACCCTTTTACATACGCCAGCCGCCTTCGACAGACCAGCAGGCGCGCGCACACTGACAAGTTGACAGACAGGCAGGCAAATAGACAGGCAGGCAGGCAGACAAAAAGGCATAACGGTTAGAGGAAATACGTGCGGTAACAACACTTATTGAAGGCTAAAAGACGGGAAACGACACAAATAAGGACAGAGCCATTTAAGCGCTAAAACAATTACGCTGACTTGAAAGCTGAATTGACAAGACAATGGAGTGCATGAAAAGCCAATCACCAAATATCGTCTTTGATTCCCATAAAGCAGGGTTGGTCCTGAGGAAAAAGCTCTGTTTCACAACCCAGTGTCTGAAACACTCCTCTTTTACACTTAATGTAAACCCCGTTTCTATCCTTGGGGGACAAACACAGATTCAGTATTCTCCTAGGTTTGCTCATTGGACCTCAGGCGTGTGTGGGCCTTATTTATGTATTTCTCTATTTGTGCCCCATAAACAGAAACAGATTGGATAAGGCAGAGGGGAATAGGGGATTAATTTAGCATCTGATTAGCGTACCGTAGTGGCTCTGTCCTGGGATAATTGTGTCTCTTCTCTCTGTGGCCCTCTAGCTTATTGCAGTCTAGGCCCACCCCTCTACCCTCACCCCATCCACACCGCCCAACTATGCCCACCCTGCATCTACTCCACCCTGGGGCTGTCAGTCAGCTCACTGGCTGGGCTGTCAGGGGAACATCACAGCAGAGCCACCCTCTGGTATTGGACACAGTAATGGCATCCTGCAGATGAAAGGGTCCATTTGTGCCTAGACACAATCATCATTTAACAATGTCTTAGTTTAAAAAGAAAAACGCACATTGACTTGACTCTGAACACTTTTCATTTATTAAAAAATGTTGTCTCAATTGTTTTGCGGTATAGAAAAAAAGGACACGAAGAGTTGGTCCAACATGACAAATAAAAACAGCAATGGCTGATGAATACTGCAGGAATATAAACAAGACAAAAGTGCCTTCAACACAGACAACCGTATCTGCTGTCAGAGAGAAACTTACAGCCGCAAAGTAATAAGGTAGTATTTTAAGGTGGTACTCTTCATTCTGAACCTGACCCAAGATTCTTTAACAGTCCGCTGGCCAGCCGTAATCCAGACCGTTCTATCGAAGGACCCGTATGAGGTCCAGAGAGATGCGTCCCCGCTGTTCATCCACGTGTAGTACCCGGACCTCCACCTTCTCCCCGGGGCCAAGGGCCAGGCTGCGTCTCCTCTGGTCGACGGGAAGCTTGTCCGGTGTGATTTTGCTCTTGTGGATCAACCCGTTGCGGCCCACTCCAATGTCCACGAAAGCACCAAAGAGAGCAGCGTTTTCCACCCGACCCGTCAGAACCACCCCCTCTCTCAGGTCGCTCATAGACACGATGCCACGTTTAAAATCCGCCTTGTCAAAGTCTGGTTGTGGGGGGAGACAAGGAGCAGAGGGGAAGGAGGGAGGAAGGGGTGAGAAGTACAATGAAGACCAGATATCATATTCCAAAGCAGGATACCCGATATTTGCTTCTGACTACTTCCACATTCCTCACAGACTTTGCTTTTTCAGTTTTTTACTTTGTCTGTTTGGAGAGATTTTTCCCTTTTCTGGAGCATTAACATAAACATGAGGTCCCGGTCCAGGAAACACTCATCTACAATTATGTCCTTGTAGCGCAGTCTCACTTGCTGTTGACACAGCTGAGACACGCAGAAAAGCAGAACCTGACCCCCTCAACCTGCAGCTGAACCTGTGACCTCGAGATGCCCAAACCTAGCTATGCGCCGACTACCGGACACACCCCTTTACTTCTCCATCTCGTTCACCACTTCCCAACACAGCCCTTCCTTATCCTTCACTTCCCAACACACCCCTTCCTTATCCTACACTTCCCAACACACCCCTTCCTTATCCTTCACTTCCCAACACAGCCCTTCCTTATCCTTCACTTCCCAACACACCCCTTCCTTATCCTACACTTCCCAACACAGCCCTTCCTTATCCTTCACTTCCCAACACACCCCTTCCTTATCCTCTACTTCCTAACACATTCCTTCCTTATCCTCTACTTCCCAACACAGCCCTTTCTTATCATTCATTATCCTACAAAAACTGTTCCTATGCAAATTGTCTTCTAGAATAAAATGTAGACGAGGGTAAAGAAAATGACAGTCTGTTCCTAATCAATGTATATATTTAGGTTAAGATTTCAACAATATGGTGTAATAAAAAAAACATTTTTGAAGGGAGATAAATGGATTGATCACCAAAGAAGTAGGCTATTGAACAACCAATGAACAACAAAGTCCTATTTTGTTAATTGTTCTTTGTGGGGATTATATTTCATGTAAGCTAGAGAGGATGCATTAGGCCTAACGACATTAAAACACATACAGTACAGTTAGTACTGGAAAAATAATATGCTACTGAGGGTATTATAAGCTGAATCATCATCATCATTTAGTTGCATCCCATTTTCCAAAAGAGGAAACCCACAACTGGCACCTGTCATAATTTTTCACACATTTGCTGACCTGTATGACGGCTGCCTACAATAGTATTTATATCTGGTTAAAGACATGCGGTCCAGACAGGCTTGGCCTATTTTAGGAAATGTTCTGATCTGAAGAACAGATTAAATGTACATGGCAGAGGAAGCTAACAGCTGATGAGATGACGCATGCATTGGGCACTGCTTCATGCCTTGTTTCAATATATGATCACAACATACAGGCCTACTTGAACATTGGTGCCTCCAGAAGGACATGATGCCGAGCTAGATTTGATATCAGCCTGAAATCTCATCTGAAAATACTGAAAACTCCTCAGTTTCAGTTCAGGTGTTGATGGTTATAGGCATAGGATACACAAAGATTGTTATCCGCAGATTTCTATTTAGCAATTAGAAAGAAACAACAAAAACAGTAAGAGCTAAAAATATTGATAGAGTGCCATGGGAAAGTATTTAGACCGCTACACTTCCTTTACATTTTGTTGTGTTGTAGATTCAGAGAATCTATAAATTGATTAATTTTCCCATCAATCTAAACATGATACCCAAAGACAATGCGATAACATGTTTATTGAAAATGATTTATTGAAAATAACGAATGTACGCACATTTATGTTAAAGAACACCCATTGAAAGCCTTTTTTTATATATATTTGGACACGTGTTTTAAAACAAAACTCCAACCACATGCATTGATGAAGGTAAGACAAAAAAAATAGGGCACTCACAAAAAATAACAATAACCATTATACAATTCAAATAAGAAAATGCAATTTCTTAATTTGGGTTAAAAAACCATCTCTATGCAATTCGAAGTACATCTGTCCACAGAAAAGTCCAGACAACTGGCGAAGTACATAGGACAGCTCATCACACTAAACACTAGCACTGAACAAATATGCTCACAGAAGTCTCTAAGAAACACAGGATAACATCAAGGGCTCAACAGGACTCTTACCACAATCAGTGTTGTAGTGCATGAGTCAACTGTCAGAAAGAGACAGCACAAACATGGCCTTCATGGGGAAGAAGCATTTGCTCTCAAAAAGAAAATTAAACTATTGAAGCTAAGTGTGTTTTTTTTCTGCACAATGACAATGCATGTCTGTTGATCTCTGATTAATGATAGCAGATTACAAGGGTAATCTTATGTCATTTGTTAAATTAGGTCAATAGTGTGGAAGTGCAGATTACATATCCATGTGTCTAAATAGGTTAAAAAAATACAACATTCCTGGGGGTATACTTCTCATATGACTAAGTAAAACCTTGTGATCGCTGCCAAAGACCAGTTTAGGACACCTGGATTTGCAGAGTTTATCCCATCCATCCCCTCAAACTTCGTCAGATTGGATGCGGATCGTCGGCAAGCACTGATCTTCAGGTCTCCCACAGATGTTCCAGGGAGTTTGGGCTTCGGCTGGGCCATTCAAGGACATTCACAGACTTGTCCTGAAGCCACTCCAGCGTTTTCTTGGTTGCGTGCTTCGGGTCGTTGCTGCGCCGAAAGATGAATCTTCTGAAAGATGAGGTTCTGTGCACTCGGGATCAGATCCTTTGAAGATGTATTTTCCATTAATCCGGCCCTCAAACCTGACCAGTCTCCTAGTCCCTGCTGCAGGGAAGCATCCCCAGATAATGATGCTCCCACCACCATGCTTCACTGTAGGGACGGTATCAGGCCAACGATGAAGAGCACCTTGTTTGAGACCGATGTAGTGCTTGGAATTCAGGCCTAATAGTTTGATTTGGGTCTCATCAGAGTAGAGAGTATTTTTACTGATTTTCTCAGTCCTTCATGTCATTTACTCAGGAGTGGCTTCAGCCAATGCCTGACTGATGGACAGATGCAGAGACTGTTGTATTTCTGGCAAGTTCTCCAATTTTCGCAATGAAACTGAAGCTCTGGTAATCACCCTGACCAAGGCCATTCACGTCCTGTTACTTAGTTAGGCTGGACAGAAAGCTCTAGGAAGAGTATTGATTAGGGGTGGGCGGTGTGTGTGGTAGAAATTGAATATATGTGTAACGATTGGATTTGCCCAAACCATACGTGCTGCGTTAGGCTAGCACAGGGATTTGGGATTTATGTAAAACTCTACATTATTCCCTCTAGCTTTTGGATATCGTTCCAATTTAGAAAGTCTAACAACCAATAGAACAACCGCAACTATCTGCAAAGTATGTCTGGCAACAGTTGGGTAAATACAAGTAACCTTGACTGTCACCTCAAGACAAAACGTGCACAAGCAATAGGAAACTCACCAAATCCTTTAGTATCACTAGTAAGTCTGAGTGAAACGACAATTTTCCCTCAGACTTCGAAGTCAATATTTGTATACAATGTTTGTCATTTCAAGAATTATATTGTGAATTGCACTGTTCTATGCATTTAACAGTTACTTGAATTCATGTAGGAAATTATTTGATAAGCTTTTACAGTATATGAATATATTCATGGGGTATTAGATATAGAATCCTTGCAAAAACAGAAGGCACTGTAACTGTATATAAACGTTTACCTTTTGAGTCATTTGAAATACTGTTTTTATGTTTGATGAAAACATATTTGAAAAGTATCAGAAAAGTACTAGCAAATACAATGGTATTTTTTTCTTCCTTTTTTAAATAATCAAATTAAACTATTTAGAGATATGCATTTGAAAATCCTCAAATCCACTCTTACAGTCCATACACATCTACCAATTATAGGTGCGTGCGTGTGTGTGTGTGTGTGAGTGTGTGTGTAGGCGGGCCTGTTCCTGCTCGAATGCTTTGATGTCCCCAGTCATCATTTGTAGGGGGAAGACCCAGGTTATTACAGTGAGCCTGTCCCGCCGACAGATATACTGTATGTCATTAATGAAAGAGAGAAAGGGGCTCTTCTCTTTAAGGAGAAAACCAGAACCACGCTGCAGTTTCCTCAGTGGTGACCTCCCGGTGTTGCCGGGTTGACAAAGACTAAGAAAATCCATAAAACAACAAACGCTGCCTCTGCTAGAGCCATTACGTGGGAGAAGCAGAGCATTGTTTCCCTGCAGGGACAGGGTGATAACAGCATATATAATGTTTCATTACCAGGGGCCGTCCTTATTGAAATGAAAACTAGATCACTTTTAAACTGCTCCACACAGGGAACTGGCAGTCTAAAGGAGTAATGGAGGCAGATGGAGAGATAGGCAAAGAAAGGACGCAGGAGGAAAAAAAGAGACACAGACCTGTGAGGGACGTGTGATAGAGAAAAACAGATACAGAGAGTGTATTCGAGACGGTGAGAGTGAAAGAAAAAGAAACACAGACAGAGTATATGAGAGACAGTGAGAGAGAGACACAAACAGAGTGCATGAGAGATGTTGAGAGAAAGAGAAAAAGAGATACAGTACATGGAGAGACAGTAATAAGGAGGGTCCAGGCATATTAAATGACAGGTTGGAGTTATAATAAAAGCACGTGGAGACATTCATCACAGGCCTGCTGATACGGGCGAGTACTGAGCCGTGGTGACGTCCCCAGGAGAGACGAGCGGCGAGGAGAACAGTGTTATTACGGCCAGCGTTGAGGACAGCAGCGAGGTGGTCTCCTACCTTGGCGGATGTCGAAGCCAGGAGGCTGGGTGAGTCCATCTATGATGAGCTGCAGTGTGTCCGGGCTGGTGTTGAGGGTCTTCGCAAGCGCCTGCAGACCCTGCTGTTTCACGCTGGTCTCCACGCACTGCCTGAGCTCCGGCATGCCCATCCGGTCAACGCTACCCCCAACCAGTGACAGGAAACTGGGAAGAGGAGAGAGAATGGGAGTCCGACACGGGGGGGACACACGATGGAAAGTGTCAGCTTAAAACAGTCATCACTGAAACAAAAGAGACACTAATGATCTGACGTCCATTTCCTGGTGCGAGGAATGCAAATGTAAGCACCATAACATAAAACCCGCGCGGACCAATCAAAAAATTAAAACCACCCCATGACACGGGCTGCGGTCATAGCTGGACTACATACAGCGACCATGGACACCAATAGGTTTTTTTGTAATCTGGGTGAACTATCCCTTTAAATCACAATCAAGCATCCCCTCCCCTCCCGGCTCTCTGTCCCGGCCTACTGGTGTAAACAGAGGCCTGGCTCCGCCTTTACAAATGTTTTTTTAATAGCGCTCTCTGGTGGGCCGCTGCACGTGTGCCCGGACCCCTGGCCAACCCACTGAGGCCTCAGGGAGAACAGGAGGAGAAGGGCAGGCGCAGGTAGCCAGGGGAGAGCGAGCGAAGGGGTGAGGTGTGAGAATAATTATACCCTAAATCTCTAGTTTCAGAGTCCCGGTCTCCCCCCCGTTCATAAGTGCACACTGCAGGGACGTTACCTCTCACCTCCCCATAAATCACGTCTGACTCCAGGGGCCTGTAAACACCGTTGCCACCAGGAACTGAGAGCCGGCCCTTGCTCAGCCCAGGACTTGACTAGTCTGCCGCCAGTCATCTGAACGGGCAAGCCTTGTTCAATCACCAGCCGTTAACCAGCCGTAATGAAAAATGAATCATACACACATGCAGTGTAACTCCAGCACAACCGAAAAGGACAAATGAATGACTAACAGGTACAAATCCAGAGCTATGAACCAGAATCAAAATAACTAATCCTGGCTCACGGTGAGTTGAAACAGAAACAGACGTCCAAACCGGGCCAGGCTGGCCAGAGGTCCCAAGAGGTCATGCCTGTAAAAGGTCTGGATGTCTGTAGTGGGGCTGTAGAGGTCTATGGAAGTCTTTAGTAGGGTTGACGAGGTTTATAGTGGGGCTGTAGAGGTCTATGGA
Source organism: Esox niger (assembly GCA_016801105.1). Lineage (NCBI taxonomy): Eukaryota > Metazoa > Chordata > Actinopteri > Esociformes > Esocidae > Esox > Esox niger. The sequence continues at coordinate 41,981 of JACXGJ010003259.1, read as the reverse complement.
AGTCTTTAGTAGGGTTGAAGAGGTCTATAGTGGGGCTGTAGAGGTCTATGGAAGTCTTTAGTAGGGTTGAAGAGGTTTATAATGGGACTGTAGAGGTCTATGGAAGTCTTTAGTAGGTTTGGCTGGTAGGGGACAGTAGGAAATCCAGGCCACAGCTGAAGGCAGGAGGAGCCGCTAGGCAGCTATTGCTGCTGATGGATGTTCGTCTGTCGCCAAGGCACCCTGACGCCAGCCTCTCAGCCCTTGCAACAGCTGCCGTCCTCCCTCTGACTGACGGAGCAGGTGGGACCAAGCCACACCCACTTCCTGTAGCAGCCCCAGAGGTGGACAAACACACACACACACATGCACCCACTCGCTACACAGATTGAAGTGCTTAATGAACAGGCACACAAGACACGAGTCATGCTGAAAAGTGCACAGTTGGCAGGAATAACTGTGGAGACCCAACTCTTGACTGGCTTTGTACAAACTGAATGGGGCGCAGCTGTAGGGGTCTCTGCCAGGCCCCTCATCTCTCTCCTCATGGCTCTCAGTCTGTCTCACATCTGAGATGGATGATCTTGCACTGGGTCCCCGGGCTAGGGCATCCCAACACCCAACACGGTCCCTAAGACCTAACACAGCTAGGAGCCAGTGGGTCTGGGAAGGCTTACAAGGCAAGAAAACATAGCAGAAATAATCCCACATACATAGGAGCTCACAGTATGTGAGTCAGTCAGTAATAATTGTGCTCTGCTCAGCATCATTACCAAATGTGTTGAAAATGATAACTAAGAATGGCCAGGCACCAACATAACACATCGGTCAGGTATGCCTGGAAACTTTACACACTGGCCAAGTAGGCCTGGAAACTTTACACACTGGCCAAGTAGGTCTGGTAAACTAACACACTGGCCAAGTAGGTCTGGTAAACTAACACAATGGCCAAGTAGGCCTGGTAAACTAACACAATGGCCAAGTAGATCTGGTAAACTGACACACTGGCCAAGTAGGCCTGGTAAACTAACACAATGGCCAAGTAGGTCTGGTAAACTAACACAATGGCCAAGTAGGCCTGGTGAAGTAACACAATGGCCAAGTAGACCTGGTAAACTAACACACTGGCCAGGTACACCTGTAAAACTAACACACTGGCCAGGTACACCTGGTAATGTAACACTGGCCAGGTAATCCTGGTAATGTAACATATTGGTCAGGTAATCCTGGTGACGTAACACACCAGCCAGGTATGCATGGTAATGTAACACATCGGCCAGGTACGCCTGGTAACGTGACACACCGGCCAGGTACGCCTGGTAACGTGACACACCGGCCAGGTACGCCTGGTAACGTGACACACCGGCCAGGTACGCCTGGTAAACAAACACACTGGCCAGGTACGCCTGGTAAACTAACAAACTGGCAAGGTACGCATGGTAATGTAACAGACAGGCCAGGTATAGCTGTTAACAGCAAAGCTAGACACTGCTGAGATGGGTCTGTACCAGCTCTTCAAAACCCATCCATACCTCCCATTGGACTGGCAAAATGTCCAAATAAGGTCACATTTCTTAAGACTGTTGGAACCCAATCTGTACGCAAAAAGTAATTACTGTACATCCCAACCCCCCACACACACAAAACTTCCCCAGGACTCAAACAATGACCATCATCAACCTCTACGTAGATCAGACAACAACCCAGAGAAAACAAAAGGCAGTAAAACAAGAAGCCTTTCCTCATAAACTCCCCCACTCCCTGAATTCTGTGATGTTCATTAGAGCCACAGGGGAGCGGGGGGACATGGGGGTTGATTTACAAACTGGAGCAGCGTGGGCCAATACAGCCGCGGTGATGGCATGCGGGTGGCATCTCTGGTGCAAGGGGGGGTTCTTCAGGGCTCTGGTTTCGGCCTGGTGTGTTTGTGTTTAAGCAGTACCAGGGAGGGAGCCTGGCCAGGGGCCTCTGCCTCAAGCTTGGGGCCCAGCGGGTCACCTCTCCACCCCTTTTTGGGCTGAGGTAATGAGAACCAGTGGTGTGGGGGCCGGAGCATTGGAGGAGGCCCAGGGCGGCACAGAACAAGAGGCTGGGTGGGCCTGAGCACAGAGCCTGTCCAGATCCACCTGGTGGGCCTCAGGAGAGTCGACCAGCCCGTATACACAGCCTGTCCAGCGGACTGTCTGTCAGCACAGCCACATGGTACTTTTTCCAGTATGCTCTGGGGCCAGCTCCTCTCCAAGACTGGAGTCTTTCACATTAACTTCGAGATTCCCAGAAATCTACGACACACCCAACCGTATTGACGCTTGTTTGATTCCTTAGACTGCAATTGACTCATTAGGTTCCGTGGATTCCAAAAGAACTGTGGCTATGTACAGTAACACGCGCTGTCCCGTTTGTATACATACACCCTGTTCAAAGTAGATAGTGAGCCGTTGTGAATGGATTCTGGTGTGTGGTTTGGTGTGCGTACTTGTTAACTAGGTTAAAATCTGTGTATACCTGTGTGTGTGTGTGTGTGTGTGTATTAGTTTCAGTTCCCAGAGGTTTGGACGAGGCTATCGAGTTCATCACATTAGAGCAACTGGATCCTCCATTACTGCCTGCCGGCCCATGGCTCACACATCAGCCAGAATCCAACAGTATCAGCCTCCAAACCCAATAAGGCTGCCACACGCCCGCTAGGATCAAATGTGGAATTGATTTAAGTCCCTCCCCTCCCATACACCGTTCCAAGACCTGTGAAGTGTGTTAAAGGGAGGAACCAAGTAGCTATTTTATATACGCTCTAAGTCACAAGGAAAATTACCTAAAACGTTTTTGCAACAACTGCTAAGATACAATTTCACCAATACAAAAAATAGAGGAACTTTTAAGAGGCTTCCTCTATTAGTTCATTTGGCTAATGCACTGTACTGCCAGTGTGTGTCTGTGTGTGTGTGTATGTTGGACAGAGGGGGAGATGGAGGAGGCAGAGAGTATGAGCGGAAAAGAGGGACGTGTCGGCAAGCTGTGTCCAAATGGGTTACAGATTGTTACTAATCGCACGTGCTTGTTAGTGTCATTATAAAGCCATCGTTCAGACAGACGCTGTGTTCTCCAACTTCATTAGTCTCTAGCCCTTCTTCCGCACTGCGGCTCTGGACAAAACCAAGGCTCTGGTGCTGACTAATCTGCACAGCACACTTTATTAGGAATACCACAAATTCCCCAAATTCCCTTATCTACAAATTCAGGATATAAATGATTCCAGTACTGAACAGCTGCACATGACTGGTTTTCTGAGGAGAGACACATTGCTAGCAAGAAAAAGAGTATGAGGGAGTAGAGAGAAAGCAAAGGGAAACAAGAGCGAGAGCCAACTCAGTGGTCATGTGTAGCCTAGTCCAACCATGTCTCAGTAAAGGACAGTCTGCCGGGTGTATAATGACAAATGGCATTAAAGAGGACACCCTCCATTAGGGCCGGCGGCATTTGGTTATGATATAGAGCTGTGATAATAGATAGGACTGAGAGGGAACAAGTGTGGCTTTTCTGCCTGGTTTAGTAGGAAATGAGGCTGAACGGAGAGGAAAGAAAACAAACACAGGGCGGCAGAGTGAGTATGGGAGTGCGAGTGGGGCGGGGGGTGAATATGACAGGGTGATTATTTGCCCTCTCAGTTCTAAGTGGTTTTATTAAACCTTTGACCCTTATTGTCCCCCTTTAACACACACGACACACACACACCGTGCATTTTCATACATTAATAAATAACACATTAATGCATTAATAAATAACACATTCCGAACTAACAAATAACATTTTAATAAATTCCACCAATGGGACTATTATGTTGGATCACTGAGAGATCTGTACGTCTACGACTCCATTCAGTTCTTTTTTGACATATGTAAAAACACATCGTCAGGGTAAGAGCCGATGCTAAGTGTCAAGTTGATGTAGTCTAAACAGAGTTGAGTGACTGCAGCTGCAGGACAAACAGACAGAAACGAGCCTCATTCAGCCCGAACCGGAGCTACAGAACTGAGCCCCATTCAGCCCGGCCCGGAGCTACAGAACCGAGCCCCAATCAGTCAGACCCGGAGTTACAGACCCGAACCCCATTCAGCCAGACCCGGAGCTACAGACCCGAGCCCCATTCAGCCCGACCCCGAGCTACAGAACTGAGCCCCATTCAGCCCGACCCGGGAGCTGCAGAACCGAGCCCCGTTCAGCCCGACCCGGGAGCTGCAGAACCGAGCCCCATTCAGCCAGCCAGACGACACATAGTCCAGGCAGATGCTCAATGTGTTTTTGATATCAGCGCCAGCAGTGCTAACAATCACTTCTCACACAGCACAGAACCACAGGAACAGATGTTGCCAAGATCCCCCTCACACATACAGAAGATTAGGTACCCACGTCCACACACACACACACACACACACACACACACACATACACACACACACACACACACACACACACATCTCCCATGTCTGGCCAAATCACACTGAAATCAAAAAGACGGTAAGCAGCAATCCCCCAGAGCCCCAGTGATGTCGCCTCCAAGCTGCGGTTAAATTGAAGGTCTTGTCAGCTGGACCATGCCTGTGGACGGTGGGCGGCGGAGGAAAGTGGTGTTCACCTCATGGCCACCGCATAAGACTCTGGGTGGATGCAGGTCTGGTCCAGGGGGTTGGGCTGGATTGGCACCGCGGCCAAGGCTTTGGTCTTCCCCTTCCCCTTGGCCGTCGACGTCTCCTGGGCCGATGGGTTAGGACGCCCTGCTGATCCGCTACAACCAACGCCACAAAGACAAGAATGTGATGTCTTAGCAAGGTGCAAATTTATGTTCAACGTTGTGAAGTCAAGAGGGGTTTTCATATTTGTTCAGTTGGGGGAAAAAAAACGGAAATATACACAGTATAATTAAGTCAGTGTCCTAAACATATTAAAAACACAGATTCCATAGAGTGGATGTCAGTGAACCTGAGACTGAAACTGTATTGACGTTTCCACACACAATTGTAAATTCAATCTGATGGATGATTTTAGACGATTGTAGTATTCCTGGTAAATGTCACCACTACCTGTGGTTGTTCAGCAAATTGTTAGGGTTGATTCTGATGAAGCCGGCACACTGCTGGTAGCTCTTGGGGCCCAGTCCCTTAACTAATCTCAGCTGCTCTCTGTTCATAAAGGGCCCGTTGGTCTCCCTCCACTCCACAATGCTCTTAGCACGTCCTGCATTCAGACCTGCCACATGTCTGACACAGCGACAGACAGACAGGGGTTACTTCAGCATAACAGTACCAATATCACTGGCAAGCATAGAGAGGACAGGGAGAAAAAGATACCATCATTACACTGTGGCGGAGAACCTGGTATTACTAGTAGATACCATCATTACACTGTGGTGGTTAACCTGGTATTACTAGTAAAGACCATCATTACACTGTGGTGGTAAACACCTGGTATTACTAGTAAAGACCATCATTACACTGTGGTGGTTAACCTGGTATTACTAGTAGAGACCATCATCACACTGTGGTGGTTAACCTGGTATTACTAGTAGAGACCATCATCACACTGTGGTGGTTAACCTGGTATTACTAGTAGAGACCATCATTACACTGTGGTGGTTAACCTAGCTTGAGGCAGATAGACAGTGCTAGCGTCAACACCCTTCAGAATAAAGGCTCATTGTGGACCAGTGAACACATCAGTGTGACCGGAGTTCTTGGGTGTTAGACAGGCTTTTCTAGGGCCTCTGTGAAACTTCATTTACACCCAGGTAAACAGATGACCTGTCCACTGGCCAGCCCTGGTCATTCACCTTGGGCTTTAGGTGTAAATGATGTGCTGTACATGGTGGGCATGTGTGTGTTGCGTGTGTAAACTGTGTGTAAAGACAGAGTGTTTGGAATGCAATAATAGCACACAATTTTGTCCTTAAGTTGGTTAATGCCAAGTGGTAAGACAAACATGTCGTACAGAGGCCTTCACAGAAGCAGACTAGGGGAAAGAGTGTGTGTGTGTGTGTGTGTCAGCATTGCACTGATCCCCTCTGTAGGTTCTGCCAGTCCCAGCTGGGCCAGAGCGGGAGACAGAGAGTGGGGCGTCAGACTAAACAGCACGTTTGGCGGCCGGTGTGTGTGTGTGTGTGTATGTGTGTGTGTGTGTGTTTAGGTCTGCCATGTTGTGACTGCTGGGGGAAAGTATTCGGCCCTACCTCATCAGCGTCTCCGAGCAGATGTTGATGTCTACTCCCACGAAGCTTACACACTCCTGCACCACCCCATCCAGGGCTGCCCTCAGAGAGTTCTGGGACACGTCGTGCTGGAAAGAGTGATGGCAGCCATTACAAAGTGGCTCTCGGCGGCTACGGCTATATTAGCCCCCACACCTCTGCCCGGCCTAGGTCACTCCTATACACTGGCCCGAAATACGCTTTGACAACCAAATCAAACCGCCAATGCTGTAGCCCTGTACGCCAGCCATGTGACCACCGGAGCGTTTTAGTCCCTGTCGATTTAAAGCAGCCTTCTCTTTCTCATCACAGCTATCCCAAACCCGCTCGGTCAGCCGCAGACACCCCATCAAATCCTTCATTTCATTTCTCACCTCTCTCCGACCGCGGGTTTAAGAGGTTCATCCGACTGCGGTGAGGTCACGGTCTACTCAACGTAATTACATTTTTCTCGGCGGGCTGAGACTGTAACACACCGAATATAGCAGTTCATACTAAGTGTCCTTGTTGTCCCCCCAATCCACCAATGAGAATCAAAGCTGCCAAGATACTGCAAACCGGAGAACTATTAGCTAACTGGCCATCTCTGGACTGCCCAGTCCTCACAGCCAAAATAATACAAACTCGAGAAATTAGGCTGTTAGCTAAGTGGTCTGCTCTGTACTGGCAGTGGTCAACTTTAATTAGGCCAAGATCTTGAAGGATTAAGGCACGTGATATCAGCAGCTGTGAATAACAAAATATCTTCCTGCATATCTGCACTCGTGGCCTATAAAAGAGAGGAGGTGAGTGGCTGAGCCAGAGAAAGCAAGAGACAGATTGAGAGAGAAAGAGAAAGCAAGAGAAAGAGATACAGAGAGAAAGAGAAAGCAAGAGAAAGAAAGAGAGACTGAGTGAAAAAGAAAAACCAAGCGAGTGAGAGAGAGAGAGGGAGATGAGAAGAGGTGCAAAGAGGTAGAGCCTGTTTTGGTTGGACAGCATCTGAAACTTTTCAAAGCTCTCCCCCACAGAGGTTTTAGATTAGGAGAGAAGAATTGACAAAGTTAATCCAGATGAACTTTTCACACTTTCTGGGCTGTATAAAACAGAGATGGAATTCACACACCCAAAATTACAGGAACGGAACAAAAGTACAAATATTACAATGGACTGATTGCCAAGTGGGGGATAGTGCCTGGCCTGCCTGTTTCGTCCAACCTGTGGACCAGCCCATATGTGGGAAGCACACAACAAATCCTAAAGAAGACTGAAGAGTTTGAGCGATCCCTGCCAATCAAGCTATTGCGCTTTCTTCCAGCTGGCCAGTGTGTGATGCCCATTGGACTTCCCAGGCTGCGGCTGTGGCGGTCAGCGTGGTCCTGCGAAAGAGCACCATATATCACTGCGCCACCTGGGAGGAGGGAAATTTGGTCTCAATTCCAGTCAAATCAAAAAGCACTCTAAAATACAAAATCTAATTATTTTCATTGCACTTCGATGTCTCTATAGGGTCCTTGGAAATGGTACTTTGGGGCTCCTTTTATTTAAACTGCAGTACAATTTATGTTACCGCTAGGTCATTTAGCAGACGCTCTTATCCACAGCCACACAGAGTGAATCCATTTTCATTCTTATTTGGTACAGTAGATATTTTTACGCCTGAAAGTACCAGCAGTACCCTCTGGGCACAGTGGAAAGGAGGCTTCCAGAGAGGAAGCCTGGCCCCTTGGATGGAACACAGGGACAGGAAGCTGGAGATTACATCAAATCCTGTTCCCCCAAAAACACCCTCCGCTTCAATGGATTCTGAATCCTACAACGCCAGCTAGGCCTATTTTCGAACCAAACAGATCCGTTCCATTGAGTTTCACTTCAACATTAAGACACATCTCACACAAAGTTGTGTACCATTGTTGTCGTGAGGCATACCTTTCAGAATGTGTGCGCGATAGCAATGAAGGCTGCACCTTGTAAGAAAACAACAAGTGTATCGACACCGGCCAGTCAAATTAAACCAATTTGGTAGTTATTCCCTAAACTTTACAGGCCCTCCTGAAGCTCTTGGACTGCTGTGTAACCCATCTTCAATCACATCCCACACACACAGAATACGTTGTCACCAGATCCGCTGGCTGCAGCCAAGCTCGCCCTGCATCTGCAAGTCATCAAGCACCCAGACACCAGTCGCTAGCACGCACACGCACACAGGTCACAGACGACTTGCCCACGTGTGTGTGTGTGTTTATGTGTATTCGTGTTTGTTTGCATGTGTTCATTCAGGTATGCAGCATCACGGTAAAGGATCAGTAGCAGCGCCTAGATACCCAGTGGGATTAATGGAGGCTCCCATTTAAGGCGCTGTGGCTGGGGTTCAGCAGCACACTGATACCTCCAACAGCCGGCCCCCCGGGATCACCTTCTACACATGGGATCAGGGTGGCACTGTGCTCCTGTTGACATGGAAACCAACACACAGCGCCCAAATGTCGACGGGTAAAAATCATGTGGCAAAAGACTAAACGGAAGAAAACAAGCGGCGTGGAATTTGCACGTTGGTGAAGTATTCAAACTGGCAGCGTGGAGGCTGCTGTACATGCAGCATCAAAGGCCAAGTCCATTGGTCCATGACTCTGAGTCTGTTTGATGAGGCGTGTGGGTCTTAAATTACACAATGACACATCTTGATCAGAGGACTGGCTGGGACCTCAGAGTCACCCATTAAACTGCCTGAAAAGAGTTACGATCCCAGCGGAGAAAAAGAAAGAATGGTGTTCGGATGGTGTGTCTGTTGGTGCGAGTCGGCGTGTGCGTGTGTGTGTTTGAGTGAGTGAGTGGGTGGGTCGGTGAGTGAGTAAGTGAAAGAAAGCGATAGAGAAACTTCAGGTCAGCTAATACAACTTCATTTCAAAGAACAAAACCAATACCTGTTCATCAGGAGAAAGAGCTGAAACATGGATACATACAGCAAAGTTCAGTTAATATGTACCGTATTGGAGACCTGACATCACCCGTCCCTGGTTTGGCTAGTAACATGTAACAAGGATGATCTAATCCACAACAGGCAGCCTAGTAGCTACATGGTGAGTAAATGAAAGTTCTCTGTTTGGACTCCCAGAGGCAACAAACATGAACGTCCCACTAACGGTCCCACACGGCTGACAGATCAGTCAGACTGTTGTCAGGACACCAGCGAAATCCCACCTGTTTATGCTCCAGACTGGGTGCACAGTCAAAATGAAATGGCTGAGGAAACACTGTCACGACTGTAACCACTGGTTCTGGCTCTGGGGAGATGTTTGAAGTCGGAGATACCAGGTTAATAACAAAACCCCTTTATTATAAAGCATTTCTTCGTTCTATAGCCTCATCAAAGCTGTAGCAGGTAATTAAGCAGAGATGCTAGCATTTCCACACATGGGACCATTTTTGCATGTCTGGAAAACAAATACATACTTAGAAACACATTTCATGCAATTCTACGACATTTACTGCCATGAAAAGAAAGACATAAGCAAAATCGTTTTGAACCCCCCCCCCCAACGATGGAAAACGACTATAATGCGAATAATGGCCCTGTGCAATAACAACCCTTAGTTGAAAACCAACACTGGGGAGAATATATTCCAGGCTACAGCAGTCTACTAACCATGGCAGCGGTACCGAGCCAGTGATGAAGACGCAGGCTATTCACCAGCGTAAACTGGCCAGGCCTGCAAATTAAACAACAGGCAGAGGGTGAACGGCGAGGCCTCCCACATCCTCAAGCCAAGGACAAAGACAGGGATCGGGTTATCTAAAAAATGTTCCTTTCTATGAAAAAGGCATGTGATTAGCATTTCTCCCAGAAAATGCTTAGTGCCTGGCCCAGTAACCTGATCGCTGACTGAACAAACAGCCCCTTGTAAACCGATAACAACATGTTAGGGAATCGCCACCTCAGTGTCAGCAGAAACAAGTGTTGTCAATGGCCAGGGAATTGGCACTTTCCACAGGCCCTGCGAAGGATGATTCGGGGAGGGTGGGAGCACTCCTAAAGGCAGTGTGACAGGGATGTGTGTTACACTCCTCAAGCTGGCCATTGCTCTGTGCCCTCGGCTAATACGAAGAATCCACACGAAGGGTGCGGACGGAATGGGATGGGAGGCCATTTTAGAAGGATTTGAATGGAAAACTCTGATGTTCCGTAGAACATTTACTTCCTATTCTTTGATATAACTTAGCTTATTAATACTGTGTATCTTCTCTAAAAAACTTAATTTTCTAGAAACCTGTAGTTTGTCTGACTTTCGGTCTGCCTGAGGAAGCAAGACTGAGTGTTAATACTCACATCTTGGGTTTTCTGTCTCTTGTAACAAAACATGTGTTAATGTTTTAATGCGCTGATCCCAGACCTGTGTTTGTTGGGTGAGGTCAAGGCAGGCGTGCTAATGACTGACCAGGGATTCCAGAGTTTTCTGGAGGCTGAGGACCTACAGTATGAAGCCTGAGGTGTTAATAGACTATTGTGTTGAGGTTGACAGCCATGACATGCTGGGGCAGGAGGGGTGAAAGGAAACTAAAAGAGGAGCAGACAAAAGATAGCAGAGAAAAGCATAGAAGAAGAGAATAAAGGGGGGTGAGGGAAGACATACAGACAGAGGGAGCTGATCAGGGAAGACAGACAGCGTGAGCTGACCAGGGAAGACAGACAGAGAGAGCAGACCAGGGAAGACAGACAGAGGGAGCTGACCAGGGAAAAACAATGAACAGTCATTAGTCCCAGGAACCCCAATATACATTATGACCTGTGGGTGGGACAACCCTGGGATTTGGCACTTATGTCATATTAACAAAACATACATCCTGTATGTGTATACACTGAGATGCTAGTTCCTTAGCTACACTAGCCTGTTCCAGAGAGCTGTCATACGGCTGTGCCTTGCTATACAAAGATGGAGGAATTCAATTATCATTCAAATGGACGTGAGAAAGGGCCAAATGAGGGACCCGAGTGGCTTCAAGCGTGTCACGATCATCAGGCATGCCAGTTCCAGTCCCTCAGAAACAAGCCGCCCAGAGGGGATTTAGACGTGAAAAACGATCCAGGGTTTACTGACAAAGGTGCAACTAAAAGTGAAAAGTCAGCAGCAGTTCTCCGGTCCCTCTGACGTTGATGACAGAGGTCGAAGGAAAACGACAATCGTGCTAGCCACCGTAGCACGCAAGCCGCAAAGGTGCGCGGTCCAGTACAACAGTGCTGTGGAGAGAGACATCTAGGAGAACACAACTCGTCAAGGGTTGGGCTATTGCAGGAAACAACCACACCGGACAGTGTTTAAAGTGGGCATGTTGGACAATTAAGGAAAACACATCATTTCATTTAAGTCTTGGACAACAAATCGCAGTCCAGTTTTCTTGAGTGACCTGCACACTATCTAGACCTCAAACCGACAGAGAAGATTTAATAAAAACAAGAATGAGTATGTTTTACAGCACAAATTCACCCGGAGTATAACCTATTGCAACTGCGTGATGTCATCGCATCAGCATGGATTGTCATCCCCGTGGAATGTTCCCAGCACCTTGTAGAACTCATCCCCCAAAGGATTTAAGCTGTTCTGAAGGCACAGGGTTTTGACCTGGTACTAGATGGGTTTCCTAATAAATTGTCCACTTTGTATATATCATGTTCACTCAACATTAGTCAGTGTTGTTGCAGCCGTGGTGACAGCAAACCTTCAGCAGATGAAGTCCTAGAAAAGGGAAATGAAGATCGGACCGAGGGGTCTCCCAGCTTTTCTGTTTGCAAAGCTTGGAGACCCCACAACTCGGCCTTTGTGTCCAATGAAAAAACTATTTTTTTTCTACGTTTCAAGTAGGCATGTTAATCTCTCCTTACATTTTCTTAAGGTCCTAAGAAATCAAGAAAAAGTTGAATAAGACTTTCGTCACCATCCCTAGTTAAATAAAGCTTTTACGTTTTTTAATGGGTTTGTAGGGTGCAGGGGACAGCACCAGGGATTTTCTTTGGGGGGGGTTCAAGTAATTCCGCAATTAGAAAGACATTTAATACTCTCTCAATGTAATTCACATATGAGATTATTCATTTACCAGATAGCAGCTTTCTAGTTTGGCAAGTACAAATCAGCATATATGTTCCATCTGATACAACAACAGGCCCACAATTCTGGTGGCTCAACAGGCGCCGTCAACGTGAAACAATTTGTCCAAAGGCGTTTTTTTATTCAGTAATGAAGCCTAAGAAGATGCGTATGCCTGCTTCATAACACCGTTTCCGGGGAGTATTTCAAGAAGACGGTGGGAAGAGGTGAGCCTGTAATGTCGCAGCAGGTTTGCTGATCTTTGCACATAAGAACAGCATCGCTGGGCAAGTGAAAATCCCCTGTGACCAGTGTAAAACACGTCAGAACATTCCTGCCATTACATCCCAGCGGTGATGGAGAATCATGGCCGGGGAATGTACTGGGCAGGTGAGAGGAAGACATCATATTACAGGAAGTACCGCTGAAACCAAACGCTTCCCTGCGGATAATGTGTCCTGATTAAAACGTTTGCTAAATACTGCTAAAACAATGAAAGTTGTGTTATATATATTTATAAAGGCTAATTGCTGACCGAGCTAATCCCGAAACCAGTATATTCTCTCTATATGGTGGCCATTATTATCCACTTATCTTGGGCTTAGTCGTAGGGGGGGACGGGCCGAGATCAATGCCGGCAAGGGCCTACGGTGATGGAGCGTACCGCGCAAACGCTCTCATGGTTGCAGCGAGGACAAAAGGACAACGTTAAATCACTCCACTCCGGACAGATTCAGCCTCAGAACAGGAACTAACAGTCATTAGTACGGCTTTAATCACGACAGCGCGGGAACTCTTTTTAACACCGTTCCAGGGCAGGAATCGTTTACAGGGGGCGCAGGCAATTTATGACGTGGGACAGCCCCGCCGTACTCATTTTTGCTCTCACGCCGGTCTCAAATAAAAAAAACTGAAAAGAGGGAAGGGGAGAGTGACACAACAACAACCCAACTGAACAGCACACCTTTTGCCCCAGAGGCCAGAACACAGACACGTTGAAATGGGAGATGCTAATCGATGTGAGTGCTACAGTACACCCAAACAGGAGGAAAACAACAAGATGCCCAGATGACCTCGGGGGAAGTCTATGAGTGAGTCAGTACTGTCTTCAAGGTCCGAGCTACATCCCCGGGTATAAGAGCTGTCATGCCCAGGCTGTCAGTATGAGTGCAGCATTTTTGGAGTGCTGCAGAAGACAGGAGACAAGGATGGCAGGTTATTCTCAATAAAGCACAGTCAACGAAGGTCGCCGGCAGGTGAGCGGGATGCGGGCATGGGGCTGGTTACGGGCACGGGGAGGGCCACGGGCACGGGGAGGGCCACGGGCACGGGGAGGGCCACGGGCACAGGGAGGGCTACGGGCATGGAGATGGCTACGGGCATGCTAAGGGCATGGGGAGTGTTACAGGCATGGAGAGGGCTACGGGCATGCTATGGGCACAGGGAGGGCCACGGGCACGGGGAGGGCCACGGGCAGGCTGAGGGCATGGGGAGGGTTACAGGCATGGAGAGGGCTACGGGCATGCTATGGGCAACAGCAACCTGGCAGACGTGTGTGTGTGTGTGTGTCTGTCAGCACAGGCCGAGCATAGAAGCTCTCAGAGTTTTCCAGACACTTTAATGTGTCACTGACAAAGCATATGGAGCGTATCTCCACCCCCCGAGCCCTCAAGCGGTGTGAGCAGCACCCCCCCCGACCGCCACTTTTCCCCATTCTCAACACCCTCTTTCTCCACCCCTCTGATCCTCTCCTCGGAATCCAAGCCCAGCACTTGGAATCAATCAGGGGTGTTCAAACATGGCCTTATCTATAATTGAATGAGCAGTGAGTTTACTGGCACCTGCCCCCCCCTCACACACACACTCCTCTCTCCTTCTCTGACACACACACACACACACACACACACACACACACACACACACACACACACTGAAGGGTCATGAGACTGACAGCTGAATCCAGTGACAGGCCGCTTGCGATGGCAGCCACGAAGACACAACACCACAAAACCAATTACGCCGCGGACAGACCGCGGGCCGCTCGGGATGAAAGGGGGTTTGGTTTTTTTACACTTACGCTCCCCCACCCCACGCCCCTTCCCCCGCAACATTGCAGAGACGAGTGGGGGGAGGAGACAGCACCCCTTACCCTTCAACCGTAGCCTAACCAAACCCCACCGCCCCCACTCTGCCTCAATACCACGGCCGTGTGGAGAGGCGGGATTGGATTCAGGTGCGAGGTCCTGTTTGGATTGGCCGGGCCCCATCCCCAGAACAAAGTGTTTCTGTCTGCACTCAGCCCAGTTAACAGCCTGTTATGAACCGCTGCCATTCCGAGATGTCAATCAGTCGGAGCAGGGTCGCGCGAGACAGCAGAGGGGAGACCCTGCTCGATATAACCAGCAGCAGGCTCGGAAAACACAGTTCACTCTGAGTCTGAGCGACACAAAAGGTGTTTGAATGGGGATCCCTTTACATCCTCCACCTCCAACACCAACTAGTTAACGCCCCCACCCCCGTTAACTACACCCAGGTATTCTCCATCAAACATTAAAGTCCCCCGTCAACTGAGAGACAGAGAGACGGGGAGAGACAGAAAGGCAGAATGGAAGACATTGTTCCAATTGAGGCGAATGTGGAGGCGCCAAGTGACGAGGTGAAACCGTGACGGCGTCTGTTGTCGAGGCCGACTGACTGCTTTAATTGACTGACATACATCCATGAAGCCTGATGTCTGACAACTGCCTCACAAGAGTATAGGAGCCCGACAGGCACAAACAATGGGGGCCCAGAGGGTAGGGATTGTGTGGTAAAAGGGTTACCACTGAGTCATGTTCTGGTCCTGACTGACAGCCCTTGGGTCCCGTGTGAACACGTCTTAAAGACTATATGCAGTCACAGTCAGGCAACGGAAATTGGCTTGGCGTGTGGAGTGTGTGTGTGTGTGTGTGTGTGTGTGTGTGTGTGTATGAATTAATAACAGTCGTAAATCAGAAGCTAAAGCCGTATGACAGTGAGGAGATGGTTTTATGTTATTGTAACAGCCTTGATGAACAGCTAATGGGCTTTTCTCAGCTTCCTGGCCCCTGCGCCATGCTTCTCCAGGGGGTGGAGCATTGCTCTGTGCCTGTTCAGCTGTGAGAAAGCCTGCCAAGAAACACCTGCCAACAGAGCAGTCTGTCGTCATCCTCCTCCCATCACACCTCAGCGAAGGCTGCCATTTTGCCACAGGGCCTTACGAACAGAGCAGGCGGTGAGAAAACGCACACACTTTACCGCTTACAAAACCCGGCTGGGATGAAGCCTATCAACAAATGTGCGTATTGAATTTGCTGCCACGTTCAGCCATTAACAGGCGTGGCAAAGGGCTCAATTTAGTTTCCAAATTGGTCACAAATTACATTCCAAAATGACAACATAGGGCCTCAAAGGAATTAGAACCATTTGATTTACAGGTGCTTCTGGTTATTCAGGTGTGTTCCATTGCATCACTTGTACAGGCATAAGAGAGCTGTCAAGGACAAGTCTAGATTTAAAGCATTTAGAGGCAGTGACTGGTGTCTGTCAACATGGGGACAAAATAGGTGTCAATTTAAAATCAAGACAGACAACAGCAATAGGAAACCAATGGAGTTAAAGTCAAATAAAACATCTACAGTGGATGACTGCAAAATACTCACCATGATTAAAGGAGCCCAAACCACAGTACAACAGACAAGAAACACTCTCCAGTAGATAGACGCAAATGTGTCAGATGCAAAGAGTCAAACCACTACCTAGCCTAAAAAAAGCATGGCCAGGTTCATTGTTGATGAAAGGTACCTCAAAGAGCCTCCACTGTTCTGGAAACAGGTCTCATGTACATATACTACAATTTACCTGGGTGATGGCAAGAAGAACGTGTGAGAGAAAAGCTTGGGAGTTTTTCAGCACCAAAAAGTGGAATTACATTTTAGTCACCTAGCAGAAGTACAGTAAGCCCAGACTGTAAGTCTTTTCAACAGCTCGGTGAAACAACACCACAATTTAGTATTAAAGACATTCTACACAATGAATTAGTTATCGGCAATGGAATGTTCTCCCTCTGGCGTGTGTATAAGGAACACCTCTAGGTTAAATCATGGAGAGAGCCTAACCATGGAAACGTCTAAGTTCTCTGAAATAAGAAGTCGAAAAATGTATGAACCTGCTAGCGTACACTAAATTACCTAAAAGTGAAATGTAAATTAATTTATATATATAAATATATATACAAATATACAGTGACAGACCTATAACAGGATGCGGATGATAGTGAAAGTTACTGCTTCTCCTACGATTCAGTAACAATATTTCCATGGTAAAACATACTTTTTCCCACGCTCAAAAGACGCTTTCAGGCAAGAGCCATCAATCACTGTCACCCCTCCATCACTTGACGCCAACCCCCCCCCTTCTATTCCACTTAGCGCGCTCTTCCTGTCCGCCCCCTTGGGCACCTATAGACTCAGGAGTCACTGGGAGAATCCAGAGGAGAGGGCCAGCCAATCAGAACGAGCTCTACCTAAGCACAAACATGGGAATGCTACCAGAACTACTGATGGAAGTGACATCACAATAAGCCAGGGGCTACAGAGCCATCTCACCTGCCCTGACACTAAACCTGCCACAATCTAAACACTTTCCCAGGATGCTAGGTGAGTCATGAGGGCTGGCAGAGAGAGTGAAGACGGGGGAGAGAGAAAGAGAGAGAGGTGAGGAGTGACAGCTTCTTTAATATCCGGCCGTGTTTCACTGTTTTTACACACAGCTGGTGAGAAAATACGACCCGGGGGAATTCCCCTCATGCCCGACCCACATCCGCAGTGATTGGCAGTTGATCACAAAGCCACTCTTCGGGGAAATGTTAATGTCTTGGAAATGCACACAAGATCTTTTTGGGAGAGAAGATTATAGATCGTCGAAAACCATTACAGACATCATATGCAAGCCTTCAGGGTATCTTTGTAGTCTGCTTCAATCCAAGTCTGTTTCATGTCCACAAAACCATCATTTTGAATCTGTTGATAACATGCTAAGAAAAAAAGACCGAGAGGACTTCCTATAAATAAACACACTCAACGATACATGTTGTCAGAGTAGGGAAAAATGCTGGTTTCTAGTGGAGACTATTCCTTTCTTTACACTGGACCACACTTATTTGGAGTCATAACAACCTTTTCAGCGGGATCCCTTTTCGACGGTTTACTACGATCCGATATTATTGCTCCAGCCCTTTTCACCCGTCCACTCATTTCCCTGCCTTCATCAGGCCTGTCAGTCATGGGGATGAGAGAGGTTCTGTGTGCAGTTCATTTCATCGCTGTTTCATTTGGCTAGTTGCTCTCTAGCTTTCTAAGCCAATATACTCCACGCTGGCTAAGTCGGTATACAATGCATTCACCGGGTTAGCTCGTTGCCTGGACGGTCACTGCAGGCCACCAATTATATAGTCAAACCTATAGTCCCAAAGACAGGGAAAACAGCACAGAAATATGTATGCAAAAAGATATTTGCCATTGTTATTATTCAGCAGATGCTCTTCAGTTTCATGCAGGAACGTTAAGTGCCTTGCTTAAGGGCACAGACATTTTGCACCTTATCGGCTTGGGGATTGAAACCAGATACGCTTTGGCTATTGAACACAATGCCCAAAATGCTATGCTACCTGTCAACCATGTTTAAGACAGAAAAAACACTGCAATTGAGAGATAAAGCCAGAATGGGGACTTCCGGTACAGTGTTAGTGTCCAAGGCTCCCTGGCCACCGGGCCGGTTCCTCTCACACCGCTCCAGAGTGGTCCCCTGATCACTCATCACGTCTCGGTCCCAGCCGCACGGCTCCGGTTCCGCTCTCCCTCTCAGATCAGGTGACAGGGTAAATAAACCCTCCATGTTGACAGACGAGGGGGGACGTCGCCGTGACCCACATCAGGCGGGGGCACGCAGCGTTTTCCGACCCACGGGGGGGGTGGGGGGGACTGGCTGGCTGACCCCAGCTGTCTCGGCTAGCCGTCTGGACCGGCCAGCCCACGCGGCCGTCTGGGTCCGTTTTGCGTGGGGCAGACAGCAGAGACATTCGGCTGGCGCGAGCGGAGCGGAGGCTGAGAAGACACTGATCTGGGAGATAGACCCATATTTCATGGATAAATTGTTTTCTGAGCGTGTGTGTGAGCGCGTGGGTGTGTGTTTGCGTGCTATAGCCTCCGAGGTTTGTGGAGCATGGGGGGGGGGGGCCTGGGGACACAGCTCGTGGACTGAGTCTTCTACCCCCAGGAGACACTGCAACATGTGCTTTCATTTAGACTGGATAAAGAAACCAACGCAGAGAGGAGACGAGTGGTTGAAAGGAGTGGAGGAGAAAGGCGAAGTAGAGAAGGTTGGACACGTGAGCATTTATGGGTGCAGTTTCCCCTGGAACTTCACATACTTCCAAATGTCACTTTCGAATGTATGTGCGTTGTTTATTATTCCATGTCATTTTGTTTGAATACACTGAGATATCACTGTCTTTCTGTTATTATGCTGAACCATCACCACCCACAAAGCCCTGATGGCGCTCCAGTCTCCAATGGGAACATATTACTGTGACCATCTGTAGGGGGCACCAACAGTCCTTGCCCATCTATCCCACCCGCTATCTGAAAAAACGTGCAGACAGACACTCTGTTTGTTTTCTATTGCCTAGGAACTCCCAATCACAACACGATTTTACATTGTGGAAAACACATGGCGCCTTTTTCTCTCCTTTACCAGCCTCAAAGAAGCAACAAACTGTTTCTTCAGCTAAGTAATCTGCATTTATTTTCACTTAAGGTCCTCCAGAGTTGAAGCTGATGTTTTTAAGCTGGGAGAGACAAGAGAGTGACTAGAGAGAGAGAGATGGGGGGTGCAAAAGACAGAGGAAAACGAAAATACTAACTTGCCTCAACTCTGTGTCAACATATGATGCTACTGGAAGGACCTAATTGAATTTATTTGAGGAGAAAAATGGATTAGTCACGACACGAGGCGGTGAGAGCAAACAGACTGGATTGGGGTTAGCTCACTGATCCTGCTGACTTCTGTTTGGACTAGCCATTCATCTCATTTCAATAGCAACACTCAGGGCAGGTCCTGGAAAACACCAGGGTCAAAGAGGACGGAGGAAAGACGAACAGAGGTGAGAGGGAGAAAAATCATGGAGGGAGGGTGGGAGGAGGAAGAGAGAGCGAGAAAGGAGGGGAGGTAGAATGTGAGAGGATGGGGAAGGACAAAAGGGGGGGGGCAAATGAGGGGGGAGAGGAGGGAGAGACAAGAAGAGACAGTATGAAGAAAGAAAAGAGACAGTATAAAGAAAGAAAAGAGACAGTATGAAGAAAGAAAAGAGACAGTATAAAGAAAGAAAAGAGACAGTATGAAGAAAGAAAAGAGACAGTATAAAGAAAGAAAAGAGACAGTATAAAGAAAGAAAAGAGACAGTATAAAGAAAGAAAAGAGACAGTATGAAGAAAGAAAAGAGACCGTATAAACAAGGAAAAGAGACAGTATGAAGAAAGAAAAGAGACAGTATGAAGAAAGAAAAGAGACTGTATAAAGAAGGAAAAGAGACAGTATGAAGAAAGCAAAAATGCTGTTTTCCTGGCTCAGGGACTTGATCTGGTATCCTCTTGGTGACTGGTCAGATGCTCTAACTGCTAGACCACCTGGGAGGAGGTGTGTGTGTGATCACTGACCTGGTAGGTTCCAATGCCGATGTGTTTAGGGTCAATCTTCACCAGCTCCGCCAAAGGGTCCTGAACACGTCTTCCTATGGACACTGACAAAAAAGATCCCAGTGCCACTGTATTTGTCACATGTTCTGTTATCAACAGGAGTTATAGTGAAATGCTTACTGGCTCGTTTCCCTCAAAATAGAATTTAAATAAATAAATCTAAAATAAAATAGAAAAATAAAATAGAAGTTAATAATACAGGGTATTGTCTTCAAAAACCCCATCAGGGATTACAGACTATAAATTGCAAATTGTAAATATAAACAGACTTGATTACACTTATTAAATATGCAAATCCCAATGTTAGGAGCCGGAGGGCAGGCCGTCCCTCATTATGATTTCAGATAAATGTGTAGGAGATTGACTGGTACAGCACAAGTAGCTCCCGCTAGTACATTGTTTCACCCAAACAATGGTTTAAGATAAACACATACAGCTCAAAATTAAGAGACCCCTGCACCTTTTTCATTCCTTTCCAAAAACGTTGAAAAGGAAGGTTTTGAGTGAGGAACAGACGCGTTGAATTTGCAGTGGTCTCTTAATTTTAAAACTGTTCTTCATACAAAACCTTCCATTTTGACTTTTTTGGAAAGAACAGAAAAAGGTGCAGTGGTCTCGTAATTTATTCCAGAGCTGTACTTTTTACAAACACACGTCATCGAGGAAGCACTGGCGCACACGCACACACTTTGATGATGATGTCTATACAACTTCAAGTTGAGTTGAATGTTGCTTAATCCCTTTTCCAGTCAGAGTGGGTGACAAGAAGACGAATGATAAACACATTACTAAACACATGATATCATTTCACAGCCACTACAACAGATGAGAGCAACTATTTCCAACCAAATACAAATGTCCACTTACACACACACACACACACACACACACACACACACACACACACACACACACACGCACGCACACGCCCACAGACAATGTAATTACTCCTCATAGAGATCCAGTTAATGGAGTTCTGAGCAGTAGAGTGTCAAAACAGATGGAAACAGACCTAATACCAAACCCAATTTAAAGCCAATAAAACTCCAATTAAAGAGAAATTAAACCCAGCGAGAGCTTGTGAAAGTCATGTGTTCACGCGCCAACGACAACATAAATTGGTGAGCGAAACGATCTGAGCGTCCGCTCATGACTGGGAGGGCGACGTGCACAGGACATAATGGAGCGTGAACCGTCTAAAGACTTCGCACAAGTGGCGGAGAGGCCGAGGAACCGAGCGGCGGACCAGCACCACCCTGCCAAAGGGGCATGTCGCCAGACCAGAACACTGTTGAGACCCGACCACGGCCAAGTTAATGTCGCAACGACGGTCGTCGCGAGCGTTGCTGCCCTTCGCTTCCCAACGGCCGACTTATTACAGGCAGAGGAATCGGAGGAGAGAACTGGCTTTTGTGTGGCATAGGCCTGAGCCGAAACTCCATCCGTGTCTAAATATTATTACAGGCAGCAGTTTCCCACACGCTTCCAAGGAGAGACGCAGAGAGCGAGGCAGAGAGCGAGGCATTGATTCCACACTCTCCTCCGCCCCAGTCCCCACCTCAACTGTGTCGGTCCGGCGACTCGTCGAGCCGAGGCCTTCGCCGCATCATCCCGCTCTTAAAAGCGTGCACTCAGCCCAGCACATCCATGCCTCCTCCGTCATAACACACTCGACCGCATCATCCGCCGGTCCAGCGCTCACGGTGAGCGTTGTTGTTCAAACACACACCCACATCACAGTCCATTCCAATCTTTGGTTTACATTAAACTCGGGCTCCAATCGAAGGGGCTGCGTATTCACGAAGAGACAGAATACCGGGATCTAGACGCGAACGCTACAATGAGTCTGCTAGGATCGGTCGCAGAACCGGAGAACTGGCTGCTCAAAAAAAGCTCAATATTTGTACCACAGTAGAATAAATAGTATTTCTGTATCTTGCCAATGGAGCCTCGTCTGATCTAAGGCTGTTGTAATGATCTATCGGCACTAGGGGGCGCCAATACACTCTCATGGGAGCATGGACTGAGATCATGGTTGGGTAAGAGGGCGGATTTCTAATACTGTTAAGCAGGGTGTAACATTAACAAGCCCTTAAGACTCTAAAACAACATGCTAAAAAGCATATCCATGTAACTGAACACACACACACACACCTTCTTCATCAGGCGCGCGCACACGCACACACACACACACACACACACACACACACACACACACCAACAATGTTCTACTCACTAATCCCCTTCACAGCATCCAAGCTAAATGCCACCACAATTTCACATACATCCAAAAATAAAACACTTCCAATCCTTACGCCATTCGTTAAGGAAAGGAATATGTCTCCCTGGGTTTGGTAGCACCGTTGACCAGAGGAAAACATATGAATACATCTCATACATCTGATTTACACTTTCACAGAGGAAGTCTGGAATGATTCTCAATTCATCGCTTTGCTGAGCTCTTTCCTATTTTCCAGGCATCCTCTGATGTTTGAGATGGCGCATTCTGGAGAGAGCAGAAATCATGTGTGGTCCCTCGAAGACAAGGGACCCCGAAGGAAGTCCGATTTCACCGCACCGTAAGATGAGTTCTACAGAGATGATCCCACTTCCACGATAAGGGACCGAAACAAGTCGTCGGCGCCAGGGCACTAGTCTGTACCAACTGATTAAATTGCGAGATAGGTGCAGGTAAATTCCGGCGCATGAGAACTACAACTGACCTTAAAAGAAACACACGGCTGTGAAAAGGTCAATGGAACCGGCGGGCGTATTTTGTATCATGACTGAAGCGTTTGGTTGGGAAGACAGTCAGGTCGAGCACTTCCCACAACTTCCTCCCTCACATCCCTACAGGCACACCGACAGCAATGGTGAAGACAGCAGCCGAGCCGGACACGGGAGCAGAGCAGCCATCAGAACAGCGTGCCGGAGAGTCAAACAAAGGGATCGACAGTTGGATCCATACGTAGGCGGATCAGAATTCTGACTAGAACCACAAACCAAAATATTTTTTATTTAGAAAAATGAGTGGGGTGACCGGGAATGCATTTTGATTCATGGGAAAGTTTCTTAATAATAGTTTTTTAATAATTTACAGACAACCCCCCCAGTGGGACACCCTTCAAAACATCAAGGAACCCAGACTTAACGCCGCCGGGAAATACACCCTTTCCGTCTGAAGCCTTTGAACCAGTCACATGGCTAAAGTATGTTGGACAAATCTGAATGGTCAGCCAATTAACCATCAACAGCTTGAAAAGCCTTTCGATACAGTCGATCAATAAAGAGGACAGGTAGCCAAAATCGTAACATTTACAACCAAAAATGCAGCAGTTATAGTGACCCGGTCTAAAACCAGATTGATATTTACTTAAAATAAATATATCGGATAGACAAGATCTAGAGCTGATGGTTGATTAATGACTCCAGAATGTTTAGATGTGGTGGGCCAGTAATTCACATCAGACCGTTGACAACCTTTGTGCAGAAGAACAGTTTGTCCAAAGGTTAGGGACTGCGCCCGAGACAGCTGAAAGGTAATGAGTATTCATCAAAGGCCCTTGGGGTCAGTGATACTGAAAGCCACAGCGGCAACTCATGTAGGAAATCACCTCCAGCGGATGTTTTTTCCCATTGATCTGAAGCTAGACGTAGGATATAGTTCAAATGAAAGCAAAGGTTTGCGTCGACTTTGACCGATCATCCGTCGAGCTAGCTGAAGGCTGTGTGATGAAAGAAAAGTGAGCAGACTAGCTAGGCTTCTTGTTTGAGAAACGTGCCGCATGTTTCTCAAACAAGATGTCTGCCAAGATAAAATACAGACAGACAGAAGTCACAAACAACTTGCCTAGTCAGTGAAGGAGAGGAGATCTCACATTCCAAACAACGTGCCTAGTCAGTGAAGGAGAGGAGATCTCACACTCCAAACAACTTGCCTAGTCAGTGAAGGAGAGGAGATCTCACATTCCAAACAACTTGCCTAGTCAGTGAAGGAGAGGAGATCTCACACTCCAAACAACTTGCCTAATCAGTGAAGGAGAGGGGTTCTCACACTCCTCTCATTCACATCACTGTGGAGTGGGATGGACTTCACCTAGGGGACCCTATGTGCCATGGTGTGGATCTTACCTGCACTCCTCAGGTTAGGATCCAGGTCTGGCATCTCCTTCACTGCCTCTGGGCTAACGCTGTAGATAGACGCCCCAGCTTCACTGGTGATGCTAAAACAAAAACAACATGCGGTTAAAATGACAGTTCGACATTTTTGGCATTCAATCCTTTTTCTATTTAACCAGTCGGTCTGACTCCTGATTAACATTTAATGGGTCTCTGTGCCATTTCAAAGACAGTGCTGGTAGTTCTGTAGCTCTTGCTATAGAAGCATCAGCCGACCAGTGGCAGAGCTACAGTCCTACACAAATAGCAAGATCCACTCGTACAGTTACACTCCTCTTAAGATCTCCTCAAGTACATATCAGAGCAATACGGTGCGCAGCTACATTCCAGCGTTTATTTCCTAAGAAAATATCCTCCATCGGGGCATGGTGATTAGTTTGCAAGGCCCCATCGGATCTTCCTGCCTTTTACTCTGGCAGGCGGCTATCCTTTTGTTGGACGATCAAGGACATAATCAGGTCACATTTGTTAGACTGAACCGCGCAGCTATTAGGGAAGCTTTTAGGAGAGAGGTTACCTACAAATACTCGGGTTACCTACAAAGTACGAGAGAAACTAGAGAGTGAGGAAAGAATGGAGGGAAAAGAAAACTGGAGGAAAAACAACGTGCCCTAATAAAAGAAACAAAGGTTGACAAAAAGGCTAAGTGGAGGGACAGAACAAATAAATGTACTGTCTTACAACCATCCTGTAATTTACAGAGCCGCTCCTTGGGCTTACTCATTCTGATCCTTCGCACCACTTAGATGGCTAGCGCCAAATGCACCATTATCTCCAAATCAATTAATTCACTCAGGAAAGAGCTCTCCTTTCTCCGCGGATGACGCCGGGCTCCGCAGAATGACTCAATAGGTCTAACCTTTCGTCGTCGTAATTAGCTCTACTGTTCTCTTCCGAAGAGGGCCATTGAAGATCTATTCATGAAGCCAATAGGGTCAGACATCAGGGGCGTCCTCTATTATTTCCACCAACGTGCATTTACATGTCCTCACTGACGTATCTTAGAGTGTACATGCATCCACCAGTTTGGCGTTATCTATTCCTTTCAATTCGATGACTAATTTGGCACCAGGCATTCAGGCTCATCAGAATGCTTTAAAAGGTTAGCATTTGTGCGGTGTGCTGCATTTTAGAATATGAAGGATGTGATTAAAAAAAATAAACTATTGTCTGATGTTAGGGCAAAAGCCAAAAGGTTGAACGCCACCACAACACTTAAAGACATATCAGACTGACAGAGAGCTAAAGGACAGGGTAAACTCGCAGAGCTAATCATTAACTAATGGACTCAACCTTCAAGCTGAGTGGTTCAGGTTTCACAGTTTTATTGGTCACACACATTATGGCAGATATTGTTGCAGATGGAGTGAAACACTTTAGTCTCGGCTCCTAGAAAAATGTTGCTGTTTGAATAAAAGTTCTGCCATAGAAAACCTAAAAAAGAAAGTCCACACAGACACAATCACAAGTGACATTTACAATCGAATATACAAATGAACAAATAGCCCATGGCCTGGGTGGCTGAGAGCTGTGATGACCTCTGTGGCCTTTCTGTGGCACTGTGTGGAGTAAATGTTGTAGGTAGGACCCCCCCACACACAAGTTAGTGGTTTATGGGGACCCCACCCCCCTCTGAAGAGCCAGACTGTGGACAAGCTGTTACCGTACCAGGCGGTGATGCGTCTTCAGAATGTTCCCTCACACTCTTCAAGGACTCCGACAGTCAGATCCTACTTAGACACTGGCGCCAAACACTTTCCCTTGATTTAAGTAACTTTTGCCAGATTGGATATTTTTTCAGTCTTTATTCAGGGTTCAATTCTGTGTCATTTAGCAAATTCTAAAATATATTAATATTCGGTCAGTGCCGGCTCTGACCTTTTGGGGGCTCTAAGCAAAATAGGATTTTGAGGTCCCCTCTCTCCTGTTGGTCTTGGATTCCCTAGCAGTCGGAGGCCCCCAAATGGTCAGGGGCCCTAAGCGACTGCTTATGTCGCTTATGCCTGGAGCCGGCCATAAGCGACATGCCATCTTCCCTCAGCCCTCTTTTGGTATTATCAATGTCACATATTGAATCTGAACTTGTCCAAATCATAGCGACATCCGCTATGATGCACATGACGAATAACGATTTTAACTTGAACTTGAACTAAAAGAGAGAATAAGTCATAAAGAGACAGTCCAACCATGAAATACAAAAATTATCACGTGACAATACTGCCATCTACTGGACTGATGTGTGTCCTGTCACCATCCACTCAAAAACACAACGTGACAACGGGTGAATAATGAAAAATGCAAAAAGGACACATTTTTTGGCAACATGGGACATTATAAACCTAGAACTTCAGAACCATCTGTCCCATAAACATCAGGCATGGTCAACAAATACAAATGAGTAAATTACAATAAAGTAATCTTTATGTCAGTCAATCCTATCCACTGTCACACGCTCATTTTTATTTAACCCATTTTATCTTAGGGATTGATACCACAACTACTACCACTAACACCACTACTAATACTGAGTGAAAGCCTCTACTGTAGCCTCATCGCTTCATAAGAAGTGAAAACCTTCACATTCGTCAAATTCACTGACGTCCAAACTGCCATGATATCCTCCCTGACGAGTCGGAGGTATTATCATGAAGTCATGAAACGGAGCTCTTTCCTTCAGCATAGTAGCCATCCTGTCCTCCCTCTGGGGTAAATGGATCTGATGAGGAGCACCTCGCCTCAGGCCGCACGTTCAGCTGACCTGCGTGATACGAGGTCAGCGCACGGCCCTTTAAGATCCCCCCCTCTCCCTACGACCACATGACGAGCCCCCCCCCACCCCCACCCCCACACCCGAGGCCGCCACCACAACAACCTTGCCAATTAGCAGTGTCTTTTTAGCGACAGCTGGCAGAAGCCTTCTGTCAGAAAAGAGATTTGAAATGAACTCGCCCCGTCTCTCTTCCCGTAGTACAGGGCTGTCTGCTTAGCAGCACCCCAACACTCGGCCGCAGATAGCTGACATGGCGTTATAGCGACGGCGCTAACAGGCCCGGTCACATGACCTTCAGCGTGGGATGGGGCCGGCGAGCGGGTGGTTAATAAGGCGGTCTGGTTTGGAGGACGCGGTGCAATATGCAGACACGGACACCATCACACAGGGACATGGAGGAACACATGAGATGCAAAACAAAAGGGAGAGGGCTGGTTGTGTCAAAGCTGACAGAAGATAGAGAAACAATATATATGGTGAAGGAGCAATGAGGCGTGGCTGGGTTCGGGGTGTGGGGAATGTACTGCGGCCAGGGGCTGTCCCGGGCACGACACAACACAGAGTGCCTGGATGCAGCCATTAACTGTTGCCTGTTAGCAATATACCACAATCCCTCAGAGTTTCTCCTGTTCAGAGTGGGTGAGGGACACGGCATTAGATAACGCCCGGTTTTGTTGATGGACTTGACCCATGCAAAAGCAACAAGCACAACTGAAACACGGCGACGACCGTGAAGAGACAGGATGGTGGGTTTGTTCTCACATCTAATCTTCTCTCCCCCTCTAGAGCCTAAAGCCAGTTCTTCAGATACAGGCCCATCTGGAGTCATTGACAACACACACACACACACACACACACACACACACAGACACACACACACACACACACACACAGACACAGACACACACACTTCCTAGGGAAAATGCTGGTGACCAGTGAAGGGTAATGAGCGGTCTTCCGTGTTGACAGTTTGATAGCGGTCCAGCACCAGGCTAGGACGAGGCCTAACGATCTCTGACAAACAGAGGCAGCGCTGAGAGGAGCTACACATCCGCTGACAAGGCCCAAGACTCTCCCATCTACATCAATGGGGATGAAACCACAGAGGGAAGACTGCAAAAACACACACAAACACACGCACACACACTTCCTAGGGAAAATGCTGGTGACCAGTGAAGGGTAATGAGCGGTCTTCCGTGTTGACAGTTTGATAGCGGGCCAGCACCAGGCTAGGACGAGGCCTAACGATCTCTGACAAACAGAGGCAGCGCTGAGAGGAGCTACACATCCGCTGACAAGGCCCAAGACTCTCCCATCTACATCAATGGGGATGAAACCACAGAGGGAAGACTGCCAAAACACACACAAACACACGCACACACACTCTCTCTCATTCTCCCTGTCTCTTCATCGGAACATGATATGCAACATGGGGCGATGGTCTGGGTCGTGTGAGGGTCAGTAGGACCAGTGTCTGTCTCGGGGGGGAAGGGGAGCCCCGAAAACCTTCGGCAGTCATGATAAAGGGATGGATGGAGAGGGAGAGTGGCTTTCCCCTATAATGTCTGAATTAAATAACAGTCCCACTGGGCCAACCGGGAAGAAACCCAGAGTGTCCATGTCATAGATACAAACCAGACCCCTCATCACTGTGCCACCCAGGCCACTGTCATGCCAGGGCATCGCTATGGCAGCCAACAGAAGGTTGTCTGTACCCTGCGCTCAGGCTTAAGTGGACTGCCTCGTGCGCAAAGCCAGGGCAGCTTCCGAGGAGAACGGATGACTCTGTGGCCCTTTAGGGCTGTCACTCAGACCCGTGTCCCTTGTACCGGCCCTGGGGCAAAGTCACCGCTAAGCCCCACCCCCGCTCCGATCCCCAGTCATACCGAACCCCACTCTAACGTCCCCCTCCAGTCCACAGCCCACGATGACCGGTCGTGACTGTCATTGAGGGAGGTGGGTACCCTCTGGACCCCCCCCCCACTCCAAACAATCACTCCATTAAAAGTCCTCATCAGATCTGTCAGTGGGACAATGACCGCATCGTCGGCATGGGAACATGATACAGAAAACTGGGAAACAGAGAGGGGGGATGCAGAAGGACCTCAGTCTGTGCGGCGCCATTGTTTTATCAGTGTTAGCCGCGCATGGCCAACAAAAAGTGGAGGTTGAATTGACTGATAAAAGTGGAAACGGCTGGCATTTCCCCCGTGAAAACGACTTCTTTAACCGAACTTGCATCTCTGTGTTATCACACAGATCCTCAATCTCCTCGGATCAGTGAAACCTGAATGAAAAATTCATTCTGACATTACCATTTACAACAATACAATGCTCCTTTGTGACCAAAAATGATGTTCACCTTTGTGATACATTTATTACAGAACAGATTATTTCAGTTTGTCCCATAATCAGATGACGTTTCGACTTTAAATCAGGATAGTGGTTTTCCTCATGTCCTAATCAAACATTGAACCAACTATATTCCCCATTCAATAATCAGTGTCACAAATGTAATCATACAATTTCTCTACAACCTTTGACAGCCTCTCATACACTTTTCTGTCAGGGATTGACAATACACTGTGTTTTTTAACCAATGGGAAAACCAGTATTGACCATAGCCTTTTTGTTGGGGAAGATGCATTTGGTTGGGGAAGATGTTAGTGTACTACTGTAATATTATCAGTCATCACTTTCAAGGCTTTGTCCAGCTCCTTGTCCCAATCACCACACTGCTACAAGGTGGTATTGTGCTGATCCAGGAAGGGAAAGTCCACGAAGCCACTGATGTAGAATGAACTGATATTTAACTGATATGAATCAAACTCAATCATATGAGTAGGTTGGTGAGGTGTGATCTAAAAGAGACCTACTTCGGTTTTTGTAGTGATGCATCATTGTGTGAATGAATGTATTCACAACATTATGGCTCTGTGTGACAACTTCAGGCCTATACACACACACACACACACACACACACACACACACACACACACATGCGCGCACACACACACACACACACACACACGCGCACACACACCTCAAACAGCTTTGCCCCATTGTTCAGTCAGCTGCAAAGTCTGACCTGGGGCTCTGTGGCCAAAGGAAAGATGATCAGATACCGGCCCTGGTCCTGTCGGAAAATTATTATTATTTTTTGCCCAGAAAAGGGTCCAAATGGCAGGTGTCAGGGGCCGTCAGTCTCACGCGCGGCGCTAGGAGGCAGGAAGCGCCCAGTCAGCGTGGGGCGCCGTCAACGCAACACTCCAGCTGCCACCGCAGAGCACGTCTGAAAAGAGCAAAACCTCACAGCGACTCACATCAATCTGGTGGCAGACGCTCATCACTCACACACACGGACACACATACGCACGCACGCACACAATCACACACACAGTGTGGGGAGCGTTGGCACCCTTGGGGCAAGAGGGATCTCTATGCTTGGCCACCAGTAGGGCAGAAGGGTGTCACATTGTTGGCCACCTGTGAGTGTCAGAGCAATTACCAGTCAAACCCCATCCATCGACTGGTTAGAGCCATTACCAGTCAAACCCCATCTATCGACTGGTTAGAGCCATTACCAGTCAAACCTGATCTATCTAATGGTTAGAGCCATTACCAGTCAAACTCCATATATGTGCTGTTCAGAGCCATTACCAAAGTCCATCCATCTAATGGTCATTACCAGTCAAACCTCATCTACTTACTGTTCAGAGAAATTACCACTCAAACCCCACCTACCTACCAGAGAACAAACTGCCTCAGTTACCACAGTCTATTTTCATTTTCTTTCCATCTGGTAAAATGTGCAATTAGAGAAATAGGTTGTACTATGGATGTTGATTTTCATTCGACCTCAATCTTAAAATTGAATTTGAGACTTTCAAAAAACCTCATGGACAAGCACACAGCCGAAGGCAAATGATGGCCAACCAATCCATTCAGATGTAGCATTTAGGTTCCCGTGTTCTGATGTTTTTCGCTCTTTCTTTCACTTCCTTCAAGTTCCTTGCAACGGCACAGCAGATCCAAATGAAGCGTGAAATGTGCTGCGCTGTAAAGTGTTATTGCTGGAGATTGGCTTCACGCTATGAGTTTGTGGAGACAAAGAACCTCGTTTGCTCTCTAGAAAGCAACCATCTGTCCGTGCTGACCGGATTATCGCCCATGACATAATCAGCATCAATTAGGGAAAATGTTCACTCGGTAGTGGCAAAAAGCTGAGGTAAAAGAACCACTACTGTTGACTTCTGATTTCTATGCATTATCCTTCAGATGTAATATACTTCTGGCATCAGACACAAACGTGTGTCGGAATAAGATGTTCAAGGTGATGTTTACGGGCAAGATGACTTGGGAAGTGAGCCAGCAACCGACACTTGTCCACAGTGGTAGAGGACGGCAGGACGTGTTCATGGGGCGCTGCGGGGGTAGAGGAGCGGAGAGGGGGAAGCAGAGAGACCGCCTCGGTCCGTTACTCAGTCCAGACCATGGCGGCCGTCAGTATGTCCTATGTGATTCAGACAACAAACCTTCAGAGTGCCTCAAGACTCATGGCTCTTCTCTGTAATTACCCGAGATCTTAATAAGCCCGGCCAGTATCCCTGGCTCCCTCCCTGGCTGTCTGCCTCCAGGGTTCAGGCCACATCATGGTGGGCCAAAACACCCTCTGGCCGGCGGTGATCTCACTCCACCAGGAGCAGGGTGAGGATCCAAAAGCACCGATCACCTGAAGACAGAGCAGAGCACGGCCAAGGACAGAAATGTAGACGTGACAGCGCGAAAGCCACGTAGGGCCGTCAGGTCTTATGAAGCCTGACAGTACAGGGACTTTAGGGACACGCTGCTTGTTACAGAGCTACTCACTGACAGGACTCATCACAACTCCCCTCTGCACGCCACCGGGTGCCGGACAGCTGACACTAAGCTACAAAGAGATTAGGAACTAAGCCGAGGCTCGCCAATTCAGGGAGGTGAGGGCCAAAACACTCTACAACCCCGGTGAATTTACAGTCTGTTTGGCATTTGGGCAAATCCCTGGCAAAAATTCACTTCCGGATATCAAAACGGAAGTTTCAACTCGTTTCTCAAAATATGATGGAGTCTGAACTAAACACGACGCAACGAGCAGCTGTGTGTTAGTTGGCCCACGTCGACGGCAGCTACTCCAAAAGACACAAGAAAATACGAATGAATCCATGGATCGGATGGACAGACTGGCCCGCAGATCTAGACAAAGAGACAGGGTCTCCGTCCATTAGTCTGTATCATAGCCTTCTGCCCAGCGCTGAGAAAAACTGATCTGGAGCGACTAGCTAGCTGGTGGCATCAGGGATAGCCTTGGGTTCTCTGATATCGGGTGGATGGGGAGCGCGGGTGAGGGGCAGTGGTGGGGGGGGGGTTCAGAACGGTCATCGCGGTTCTCATGTTGGGAGATGCCTTTCAGAGTGACAGGGGGCAGGGGCTAGGTTAGGGGGGCACGGTGCCAAGCGGACAGGGAAAGCGGGCCACTCTGTATCATGACCATAGCCCAAGGTGGGGGGGGGGCTGCAACTCTGCTCTGACGGGATTAATGTCAGCCGGCTGCTCGTTAGGGAGTATTCATGTCAGCTCGTCCTTCACAGGGACACCCACCGGCCATGCCACCCCTCAATACCAGTGCCACCGTGTCCCTGCTCGGTTCCGCACGCCGCCTTGTTCTCCTGCTCCGTTATGCCTCATCCCGAGTGCCGAGAGCGACTGATGTACCAGAGCCCGTGCTGCTGCAGAAAAAAAGCAATGTTTTTGCAGGTGCGTCATTTTCGAAAAAGTATTCATCTGACACTGTTTTTGAACTGCTGTTGTTGTTTTAGTGGAAATCCGTCAAATGAACATTTTCACGGACAAGATGCACTGTGGGTACAGGAATTTCCGCAGCCCAAGAGCAGGAGCCGCTTAACTGACAGGACACGCCATAACCCCGGCCGACAAGGAAGGCGGCTGGGTGTCACTGCGGCAGCGTCGTCTCAGTGACGCATCTTCGGTCGCCGTCACTCTGCCGGTGTCCAGCACTTTGGGCCGCCTGTCCGAGAGGTGGGACGTGGACAGAGAGGATCCTCCCCGCGAGGGTCTTTATGCGCTGTGACAAAGACTTTGCGCTCGACGGGCTGCCACTAAGGCGGTGTGACAGCCAAGGTCATGTCGCAGAGGGACCGGGCCTGTCAAGCGACAGTCCACTCACACCGATGATGACACTGGGAATGGGGCGCGTCACTGCGGGGAGAACACACATCCGCAGAGAGAGAACCAGGAGTACACACACACGGCGTACTTTAGGTTGGAAACATCCAAAGTGACCCAGCGGAGACTTCCTCTCCTTACAACCTCCTCCAATGCCCTGTGTGGGCTAATTAGACCAATGAGAGCTCAGGCTTAATTAAATCACAGCTCTTCCTTTGAAGACAACACTGGCTGTCTGCCGGGATCAGAGGTAGAGCAGGGCAGAGGAAAGAGACCACAGGGGAAGCCAGGCAGGGGAGCCAGTCAGGAGGCAGCAGAGAATCCCACCGATTAAAATGCTCAAACACCAACACCTGGGCGATACTTCAGCAGGTTTAATATGTCGCAACACCACACGGTGTGATGCTGTAGCTACCTGCATTATGGCAGATTCAAGGACAGTGGATCAGAGATAGTGTGCCAATGGAAGCACAAGAGAAAACAAGCGCAGCAGGGAGGGACAGAGATACAGACAGCACAAAGAGTCCATTGCTCATGGTCAGACAGGGAGGTACCATCTGAAGATGGTACGACTACCCAGGTGAGGTGCGCCATGGTGAGACATGGTGCTGTAAGGTGAGACATGATGAGGTGAGGTATGGTAAAGTACAGTACGGTATGGTGAGGTGAGGTGCAGTAACGTGAGTTATGGGACCGAATGGTGAGGTAAGGTCG
Organism: Esox niger; assembly: GCA_016801105.1. NCBI lineage: Eukaryota > Metazoa > Chordata > Actinopteri > Esociformes > Esocidae > Esox > Esox niger. The sequence goes on along the minus strand of JACXGJ010003259.1, from coordinate 8,048 downwards.
GGTATGATACTGTATGGTGAGGTAAGGTGAGGTTTAGTGAGCTGAGGTGAAGTATCATGGTGCAGTGAGGTGCGATAAGGTGAGGTTTGAGAAATAATGCCGTACGGTGAGGTACAGCAAGGCAGGGTATGGTGCGGCATGAAAACATAGGAGGAGGGTGAGGTGATGTACTGAGTTATTCTCTAATGTGGTAAGTGAGGTTTAGTAAGATCTTAAAGAAATGTCTACATCTGAGAGGAATGGTCACAGGTGGGAGATGTTTCGCAAGGACATAACTGGTAAACATTAGATGACTTTATTGTCACTGAACAAGTACAGGTACATTACAACGAAATGCAGTTTGCGTCTAACCAGAAGTGCAAACAGATCATCAAGAATAGTGTAAATGGCTGGAGGTTGATCTCTAAAACTCCCGCACAGCCCCCTACTCCTCCTGGAAACGAGCGCACACACACCCAAACGGAAGCGCACATGCGCACACCGTGGAAAACACACTTTAAACCTAAGAGCACGGCTTCCATTAGAATGTAACACCGCTTTAACTGCAGTTTGAAAACATCAGACCCCATAACAGTGTTACCAGGTGATTACAGCAGATGAATAAGTAATTAACACGAGTACATCCAAAAAATACGTCACTAAACATGCGAGGCGCTTCCCTCGGCCCCTTCAGTCCCCACACACCCAGTCCCAGTCACCCAGTCCCCGCACACCCATTCACCCAGTCCCCGCACACCCAGTCACCCAGTCCCCGCACACCCAGTCACCGCACACCCAGTCACCCAGTCCCCGCACACCCAGTCACCCAGTCCCCGCACACCCAGTCACCCAGTCCCCGCACACCCAGTCCCCGCACACCCAGTCACCCAGTCCCC
>JACXGJ010003258.1:0-55623 GCA_016801105.1 Esox niger | reverse complement strand
ATATATATATATATATATATATATATATATATATATATGACAGAGGCAGGTTCCAGTTTCTAAAACAGCGTATTCCTTTTCACTGCGTTCCACCCAGAGAAGATGTCCACCTTGTACTATACAGCTCTGGAAAAAATTCAGAGACCACTGCAAAATTATCAGTTTCTCTGGTTTCACTATTCACAGGTATGTTTTACAATGAGTAAAATTAAAATGTTTGTTTTATTCTATAAACTAATGACAACATTTCCCACAAATTCCAAATAAAAATAGTTTGAGAGTATTTATTTAGAGAAAATAACAACTGTTCAAAAAAAGATGCATTGTTTTCAGACCTCAAATAATGCAAAGACAAATACATATTCATTTTCAACCACAAAATACAAATGTTTTAACATAGGAAGGGTTCAGAAATCAATATTTGGTGGAATAACCCTGATTTTTTATCACAGCTTTCATGCATCTTGGCATGCTCTTGGCAGTCTGTCACATTGCTGTTGAGTGACTTTATGCCACTCCTGGCACAAAAATTCTAATAGATCAGCTTTGTTTGATGGCTTGTGTCCATCCGTCTTCCCCTTGATCAAATTACAGAGGTTTTCAATGGGATTCAGGTCTGGAGATTGGACTGGCCATGACAGGGTCTTGATCTGGTGGTCCTCGATCCACACCTTGATTGACCTGGTTGTGTGGCATCGGGCATCGTCCTGCAATAATATTCTCAGAGCAGGGGAACATTGTCAGAGCAGAAGGAAGCAGATGTTCTTCCAGGATAATCTTGATTAATGTGTCCTTCACAAAGAAAAATCTGCCTGATTCAAGCCTTGCTGAAGCATCCCCAGATCGTCACTGATCCTCCACTAAATTTCACAGTGGGTGTGAGACACTGGCTTCTAGGCCTCTCCAGGTCTCCATCTAACCATTAGACGACCTGGTCAGAGAAGATGACCGTAATCCATTCCTCTACGGTCCAATCCTGATCTTTTGCAAACTGCAGTCTGGCTCTTCTTTGCTTCTCATTGATGAAGGGATTTTTTCTTTTTTCACATCTTCAGCCCTGCCCCAGATGCCTGTCCTATTGATTCTATTGCAAGAGGATAGCAACAACCGCAGCAATGTTTTTTTGATACTTTTCATCTTTAACTTAGATTTGGTTCGGGTAATCACCTAATCAGTACTTCATTGAGTAACATGAGGTGTGCATGTGTTGAAATGTAACAGTCACTGGAATGAAATGGCTGCCATACATGTAGAGATGCTGATTCAAGAAAAATTAGGAGTGGTCTCTTAATTTTTTTCAGAGCTGTATATCCAATAAATAGTCCAGCAATTACAATCTGCAGTAACTAGAAGGCAAAAGGGTTCAAGGCACTCTTTGTCTGTAGCTAGCCACAATGTTTTAACTTGCAATCCAATGTTTACAAATGAGCAAGTAAGCTATCGAGTTAGCTTCATTACAGGTCTGGTCTCAAGTATGGTGTTCTCTTCTTTTGTGTTAATTTTAACAGGCCAACATGTTTGTCTATGAAATGCAATAGCTAGGCCTTGAAAGGCGAGTGCTTGAATTGCTTTTACTGCTTATGAGTATAAAACCAAAACAAGAAAATTTGACATGTGTCTCCTGTCTTCGTGAAGAGGAAATACAAACATTTCAATATTTTTGGATGATGGTTGCAAGGTTTAACTGTTTACTTCAGGCCCCTTAAACCTGAAATAAAATGTGTATGCTGCAGAAAGAGCCCCAGCTGTTTGTGCAATCATCAGTCAGTGTGCAAGGCATGTCTTGAATTTGGTTACTTATCCCTAAGTGAAAAAAAGGAACATATAGCGCAAAGCTTTTATGGGAGACAAAGAATTCCCTGATGCAGCCTTCTGTAGCTTTTCAGGAGATGGAACACCCCCTCTCCCTCATGGACACCTGTTTACTGCGGTTAATGCCCTCACTTGTGTTCCTGATTGCAGAGCCTATTTAAGTTACCTAATACAACATACATTTTATGTCGTTGTTTGGATTTTGTTCCAGTGTAAAATCTTTTGTTCACATGTTGTGGTTTTAATTTCTGTTACATTCGAGCTCCATCTTGTCCTAGGATACAAAGCACAAGTTTCACTATGTTAATTTATTATATTATACCAAACAAATACGTGTACATCTCCACAAGTGCATGAGGTGTACAGCTTGATTTTGGATTGAGGCAGTACATACAGGGGGCAGATTAAATAATGGAAACACCCTGGCCACATATTGGCTTACACATTGGCTTAAGGATAGCTCCTTCTTGGAATGCTTTGATACAAGTCTTTAACTGTGGGTAGTTGGATAGTGCACTATTCTACAAGAAGAAAAGCCTCAAGTTCATTTGAACATCATTAGGGACCAATGTATGCACTATATGGTGCAACTGCTGAAATGGACTCATATTCCTTGAATGTTATATGACCAGGCAGACCAATCACTGGACCCAATGACTTCCACAAGATGACTGCCCATACAATTACATGTACCCCAACATGTTTAACATTTTGCATTGTGGGCTGAAGGCATACTGTAAGACATTAAGCTCATCTGGTTGCCTTGCATTGCTGGGACCATTTGTGCTAGTTTGCTAGCATTGCCACAGGTGATATTAGTCCTTTATATATTCTTTGCTCTTTTCTTGTAGACACTTGTATTCTTGACCTTCTTATTGAAAAAAGAACATAGGCATATTTAAACAAAAATTGATATCACTTATGACATTTTGTTGGTCAAAATATATGTATATATAAGCAGTCGACTGCGTCTAGCCTGAATGACTTCCGACATGTCGCACTCACCCCCACGATCATGAAGTGCTTCAAAAGACTAGGTCTGGCTCACCATAAGTCCTGCCTCCCCCAACACTGGATCCCTACAAGTTTGCCTACTGGTTAAACAGGTCTAAAGAGCATGCCATCTTCACAGATTTACACTCTGCCCTGAACACCGGGACAAAACCAATACCTATTTGAGAATGATATTCATTGACGTGAGCTCAGCATTCAACACGGTCATCCCCGCTAGGCTGGTCAACAAACTCCATGACCTGGGGATCAGCCACTCAGCAACTGGATTTTTTGACTTCCTTACCAACAGACCCCAGTCTGGTAGGTTAGACAACTTCACCTCTGTACACTGGTGTTCCACAAGGGTCCATGCTGAGCCGCCTCCTGTACTCTGTCTTCACCCATGACTGCATACCTGTACATAGTTCCAACACCATCATCAAGTTTGCAGACAACACCATGGTGGTAGGTGCCAATGGAGGACCTGCCAGTTCTGATGTTCTCTGGTGAATGCCAATCGAGCTGCACGGTGCTTGGCTGTGAGCACAGGTCCCACTAGAAGGTGTATGGCCACACTCATGGCATGACAGTTTGGTCAGAAACATGCAAACGAGTAGCACGCTGGAGGTTATTTTGTGGGGTTCTGGCAGTGCTCCTCATGTTCCTTCTTACAAAAACGAGAAGATAACATTCCGGCTGCTGGGTTGATGCCCTTCTATGGCCCTGGCCCATCTCCTGGTATCTCCTCCATGGTCTTGAGACTGTACTGGGAGACACAGCAAACAATCTTGCGACGACACATATGGATGTGCCATCCTGCAGGATCTGTCCTACCTGTGCCACCTGAAACTGCATGTACCGCCTCATGCTACCAGTAGTGCAAAATGCAAAACTAGAGAAGACTCAGTCTGGAAGATAAGGAGAGAGCAATTGTCTGGCCGTCTGCTGCAAAACCATTTCCTTTTTAGGGGTTTGTCTTTCTTTTGCTTCACCAGTGCACCTGTTGACACTTTAATTTGCACCAAAACAGATGACATTGGTTCACAATTGCTTAGGCTTCCTAAATGGACGGATGGATATCCCTGAAATTTAATTGACTTGGTGTTACACTGTGATGATTACATCTTCCCTTAATATTTTGGAGCTGTGTATTTTAGTCAAACATCAGCCATGTATCACTATTCACTTAACCACAATAATAATTTTTATTCTATTATTTTTATTGGTAAGACGCTCACCACACTCACAACAGTCACCAGCCTGTGACGTTCATCATAACTTACAGTATTTTTTTTTACTTTGATATTATAAAATGTGTTGTCTGTCCCAAAAAAAATGTGATTGATGTTTTGTTATCATCTTACCTGAAGAGATCAGTTTTTTTTTTACTATTAACCCATTTGTTCTTCGAAATGAATAAAAATGTAACTAACATACAAGCTATTGCAAGAGAAGTAAAATTGCAGATAAATTCTATTATTACCCATTATCTATCCAGAGTCTATTGTCACTTTCATTTGGATTTCATCACGTGCTTGCCCCAGGCATCTGCCAGCTGGTAACGGAGCCAACGGTGATTTGGTTTATAGAAAGATCATATGGCACGGAACTTGGTCTTGAACAGAAATATTACATGCATTTCCATATGATTTAAGGCTAGATTTATTCTTTCCTATTGTGGAACTGACAACCCTCCATCACATGTACTAGGCTGGGTGATCGACGGAGCTCGCCAGCTAAACAACAATAAACGTACTGTTTTCAGACATCTCAGGTTGCATTTCCTATCAGGAAGAACAGGTCTCCTGAAAAGGATCCAAATGTGGACAGGAAACCACACAGAGTAAAAGCTGGCTTTGTCAATAACAATTAATGTAACGACTGTGACAGAGCTCAGCTGCAATGGGAGAGAGGGCTCAATCCGGATCCCTTGCATGGAGAAGAGAAGGCAACTGAAGAATACGTTTAGTCTACTGCAAGATTGCAGACAGACAATGCATCATAAAAAGGCTATTCTATTTCAGACGCTGGTAAGAATGAATGAGAAAAGTTAATTTTGTGGCCAAAGATGTCTTTGTGGCCAAACAAGATCAAATCATAGAAGGCTGTCTACTGGCCATGTTGCCTCTCAACCCCTCTTCCTATATACCGTGCCACTCTTCATTAATGTGACCAAAATGTCATCAGCGAGTTTAATGCTCCTTAATATCATTATATCATTTACATTCTCCATCACACTGGAAATTAGTCCCAGCTGGGGAGTTGGGAAATCTAACGAAGGGGTTGTGGGGGATGTGAAAGTTGACTGTCTATTTAGACGTGCTACTTCACTTTGCGTTAGAGTGTACAATATCAGGCAGATGTCCGCCTGTTGTGGTCAATTCTGGAGTGATGGATCACTTACCTCAGGAAATCAGTTAGTGCAGAGGATTTGGCCTGCAGTGAAGTCCAGCTCACCAGCAGAAAAAAGTGTGAAACATGGAGAAAAGACACTCATTGAGAGAATCCATTACGGGTGGAGAAGCCAACAAGCATGAAAGAGGCTGTCCCATTATCGGCTGCTTGATGAAATTCCTCAAAGTCAGAGCCTTTCACCGCTAACTCCAGACACAGTGAGGAACTTATTGATACAGGAACATGTTTGGAGAGTCAACGCTGGCTGTCCAGACCAGAACATCTGAGTGTCATGGATAGAAGTTTATGATTATTTATTATATATTATTATGTTTCTGGCATTGTGCGCCAACCAGAACCAGTATGCTGTTTTTCCTATAATTCCACTTCAGCCAGACATACAAATGTTGGCTGAATTACCGTGTTTTTAATGCCTCTAGGCATCTCTATGGTTCTTTTTTTGTTCTCCCCAAAGGGAGGCAGGTGAACATTGTTGCCTCCAATTGGGGATCCTATTTAAGTTCCTGTGTTCTTCCTTCTGTTGTTGGTTATTGTTCATCCATGAGATGCTGGTCCTTTTCTCTTTGTTCATATTACAAGAAATTGATGACCAACCTCCCTGTGCCTACTTCCACCTACCCCACTAAGCTGTGACAGTTGGGACTCTTGGCAGGTTATCTTAAAGATTTGGTATTTCTTCACCTTCACAAGCAAGTCAAATAATACACTTTCTACCAAAAGTGTATTATTTCCCATCAGATTGCTTCACTGCATACTACAGTATGAATCTGGACCTATACATGGCACTTGAATTTATGCAACAACGTTTTTCATGGCTTATCCACTATTTTGTTTCCAAAAACTAAAATCAAAATTTTAGGCCATGGCTGCCTTTTCACTATTCATTTCACTATTCATGGAATCATTTTTGTATGCCTTCATTTTTTGTATTTGTGCAATTATGGTTACACACTCTCCACCTCGCTACACTTGAATGTAATTAATTTGCCAAAAAAGAGGGAAAAACCACAAAGTTTAATTCTAATTTGACTGACAGCATAATTGTCTTCCCCCAAAATATACTATTGATATTGTGATAATATCGTTATCAGGAATTCTTTGGCCACAATAATTGTTTAGTGCTTTGATATCGTGCTTTGATATCGACAGCCTTAATCTTGATTCTTTCTCAGTTTTTGTTAAATTATCCATCCACTGATTCACTGACTTCTCAGCTTCACTTTGTATTCTGCCCATTACAACATAGCATTTGCATCGTTTATTTGACATGTATGGGAAATCCGAAGTCCTTATACAAGCCTGTTTCCCAAAAAGTTGGGATGCTGTGTAAAATGTAAAGAGAATCTGAATGCAATGATTTGCAAATGATTTACACCCTATACTGAATAGAAAACGTAGGCATCATTTTCCTCCAGTAAATTGTCCCTCAACTTAGTCCTACTGAGATATGTTGATGAAACCGGCTCATTCAGGGCTGCAACGTTAACAGCTCTAGCAACATGATTGCAGTGGTCCATTCCTACTAACCAAGTACTAGTGTTATGACAGAAGCCAGAGACTTGGCAGACCAATCAAATCAGTATGCTGGTGACTTGGCAGAAAAAGCAGTATGTCAGCATGTCCAGCCCTATCATTATCTCAGCCAGTCACATCTAGCTGGAAAAGTCCTGTTTTTACCAATGGTTAAACAAGGCTTTTGAATTTTTTTAAGTATTTGCCCACTAGTTTTGTTATTAAGGCATATGAATGTCTCAGAATGTTTTTCTTCTTGCAAACGCCTCTTGAAATGTAGTAACATGACAGGTAGTTGAATTTTGTCATGAATTTCGTCTGTGTAAACATTCATAAAGACAAGTAAAGGCAGATTGAGGGCCATTGGGTAGTGAACAGGGGAAAGGTCTCAAACTTTATGATCCCGACTCAGAGTCCATAAATGTGCCTACACTCCCCTGCACCGCACAAGCTGGTGTGGTATGGATTTTCCAATGCAAAGCAGAACTGCTCTGGGCATCAATTAAGGCTAATATTATATCTCCTTTACATTGCCTACCCATTTAAGTCATTGCCAACTTGCAAGTTATGCAAGCAAATGCAAGTTCAAGACAAAATCACGAATGGTTCAATGGTTGTTCAACACAAATCTGATGTCATAAAAATTGGGATTAGTCATTTGATTTGGTCTCTTATTACTATGTAGGTGACATGCAACTTATTTTCTCCATCCACCTTTTGTAGCAAAAGTTTTGCAGATGACTGATTTGAGAATTGCCCCTTGATCATTTTTGTGTCCTCTGTTCCAATTTGCTAATGTTCAGTTCATTTGTATTTTTGTTGAATAAACTGCATTTTTGGGATGAGTGTTCTTCGTTGTCTGCTAATCCCCATTGAGAAAGTATAGATTTCGTAGAAAATGAATGTGGCTCCACCCTTATTCTGCTTTACATGTTAGTCTGAGTTCCAGGCTGTTTTCTCAATCTGGGTCACGCTAACATAAATGGGAAAAAGCTCATCTCAAAAATGAAATATGCACTGCCCTTTCATGTTGTCTACAAATCAGCATTGAACATCATTTGAATGAGGTTGTTAAGTGATTCATTGTAATTGTTTTATTTCCTTAAAATTGCCCTAAAAGTGTGTATTCTCTCCATTGAAGTGTAGGTGCATCACTGCAACCAGAATAAAGTTTGAACGGTAGTCCATCCTCCACTGATTCTCAATATACTGCACAGTATTTAAATTACACAAAATATAAAGACATACTGTTTAAAAAAATTTTGTACCATTTTTATGCCCTAGAATTCAACTCAACAAAATGTTTATACGATCAAATGTTACAATCATGCAATTTGTTTTTAACATTGCAGACTTCAAGAAAACAGTGTTATTGTTTACTGTTTTGTAAACTCAAATATCTCTGATTTTGTCAGCTCCATGCAAATGTTGAGGGGTGTTTCTATAAAGTGTGTCACACCCTGATGTGTTTCACCTGTTGTCTCCACCCTCCCACCAGGTGTTCCCAGTTCCCCATTACACATCTATGTATTTCATCCCTGTTCTCTGTTCTGGCAGTTCCCAGATCAACTTGTCCCATACAGTTGCTTCTAGCATTACTTGTTTCCAGTGTTTTCCCCATTTCCCATAACATCTGTCTGCCTTCCCGTTGTTGTTCCCCAACCAACGAGCCTGTCTGCCCCCATCCACCGACCAACGAGCCTGCCCACCTGAGTGTACCTCTGCCTTTCTGCTCGGTGCCAAACCTTCACAAACCCGCTGACTACAAGACAGATCCTGGATCTGCCATTGAAATCATTGTCCTGCCTCTGTGTCTGCATTTGGTCCACAGGTCTACCTTATGTCAAAATGTGCATCCAATCCGTATGATCTCATGCATAGCTATCAAACACATAATAACCTATATTCACAGAGATACAATGAAAGATTGTAAATAGACAAATTTTCAATCCTCCACAAAGTAACTAGTAGCACGTTAATTCCAACCCCTGAGTATACATTTAGTTATTCTAGAGAATTTGGAGACGGTTAAACATTTTTGTTAGGTTATGTATTTCAACTAAGGTAAGAATCACATTAGTCAGTGCAAGTTGGTGTTCAATTGGTCTTTTTGAGCTGAAGGTCAGTCTACAGAGGACTCAGCAACTCCAACGTATACCGCATTCTTTCTGTTTGTTGTTTGGCTTTCTGTCCGTCTGTCAATGAGTCAGTCAGTCGGTTAAGTTTGAAACCCTTTAATCCAATCTGATCTTCTATCCACAGAACTCCACGCCACTCTTTCTTAGAGGATTTTAACAACTGTTAAGTGCACAATATTCAATAGCTTAAGGCTGCAATCTGTTTGGGGAAAGCAGTGCTCTGTTGAAGGATACTCTGCGCATAAACCGATTTGAATCGTACTATGTGGTATTTCAGAATATTAAAGAAATCGAGAACTTACTGTACAGCGGTGTTTGATTGTCATTATCCACGTTTGCAAATGTTTGTTGACCTTCTAAGAAATTTTGGTTTTGACAGATGTTTTGGCTCTGTCTCCACTGGGCCAAGGTGAGATACATCAGGTACGTTCCACCTGTGGTACGACCATTGACCTGTTAATCGTCTTGGCTCTACTAAGCTGCGGCAACCCCCAGTAGATTTGTTTTTAATGCGCTGTGATTTTTCCTTCCTCCAAATCTGCTCCTTTTTATCTTCTTCCTGCTGTGTGGCTGAAACCCCAGTGTAGCCAAGGGAAGCCTCTAATCCCTCATAGTAGGCAAATACAGCTCAATCAGTCATTGCACTTTATTCTTTTTTTTACTCAATTTATGGCAACTGCAAAAACATTCTTGAATATTTTTCTTATGATTACTTTTGTGCTATTTAGTTAAATTAATTTCTTATTTGCTAATAAAAATATTTATTATTCAGAGACTTTGAGGAAGTGTTCTTTTTGCCCCATCATTTTTCCATTGTTCTTACACCTCATCGATAGTGTTTTTGGTCTGCTGATATTAATACTCTTAAGAAATATTGAATGAAATGAAATATATCCCATCTGAACATGTGCATTAAGTTTACCAAAATGGACAACATGATCAGTTAAGTTCACAAGTTTAAATCTATTTTCACAAATCTTGACTCTTGACAACTGTACCAGATTTTGTGATGGTATACGCATTTATTAACATATACCAGGAGTGTATACAATTATTCACAAGTTTTTGGTTCCCATTCAGTTGTTAAAATTGGTAAAATGGTTTATTTTAACAATAATTAAAATGTAAATAATACAGATTTATCTGAAGGTACTAAAAAGTGGTGAGGTTAAGTGTGAGTACATTACACACAACATCAAATACATTGAGGCAAATAACAGACAGTCAAGAATTAGTTAATTGGAACTGAATTACAGTCGAATTACAAGTGAAATGTATGGATGTTCAAAAAGGCAAATGCAGTACATTTGCCTTAATGGCTATTCTAAATGTGCAATTATGGCAATAGGGGAGGGCAGACTATTTACATGTGTTAACTAGCAATGAAAGAGCTGCAGACTGCTATTAGCAAACTACAAACTGCACGTCCATATGGGGCCTTTATTGTTGCAGAGGTGTCAACACCTCAACTCTGAAAACAGTTTTTCCCATAATCCACCAAAAGATCTTCTGCCCCACCAGAGGAGACATTACACTAGACCAGGAGTATACAAACATTCCTGAGGCCTACAAAGCCATTCCCCTCCCCCACTTGGGTCTCCCCCTAACATTGGATCTCTACCAGTTTGCCTACTTGTTGAAGAGGTCTACAGAGCATGCCATCTCTCCAGCTTAACATCTGCCCTGACCACCTGGACAAAACCAACACCTATGTGAGAATGATATTCATTGACATTAGTTCAGCATTCAACATGGTTATCCCCTCTAGGCAGGTCAACAAACTCCATTACCTGGGGATCAGCCCCTCTCTCTGCATCTGGACTTTGGACTTCCTAACCCACAAACCCCAGTCTGTCAGGTTAAACAACTTCACCTCCTCCACCCTGATACTGAACACAGGTGTCCCACATGGCTGCGTGCTTAGCCCTCACCTACACTGGCTGTGCAACCACAACTGCGATCCAACACCATGGTGTTGTCTGTGAACTTGACAACACTATTGTCAAGTTCACAGAGAACACAAAGATGTTAGGCCTGATCAGTGACAAATCAGTCTACAGGGAGGTGGTCAAGTGCCTGGTGGCACACTGCACTGACAACAACCTGGCCTTCAATGCAAATAAAACCAAGGAGCTCATAGTGGATTACAGGAATTCTAAAAAGGCTGCACTCACGCCCAAGTTCTCATCAATGGCACTTGTGTGGCGTGTGTGTCCAACTTCAAATTCCTGGATGTCCACATCTCCGAGGACCTCTCCTGGACCCCCAACACCTCAACCCTGGACAACAAGGCAGAGCAGCCCCTGTACTTTTTGAGGAGGCTGATGAAAGCCTATCTGTCTTCCAAGATCCTTGTGGACTTATACCGCTGCACCAATCATAAGCATTCTGACTAATTGCACCACAGGGTGGTTTAGCGGTTGCTCCATAGCCAACTGGAAGTCCGTGCAACCAATGGTGAAAACCTGCCAGCACATCACTGGTGTCCAGTTTCCAGTGGTGTCTGTACAGAGTGCAAAGCATTATCAGGGAACTTTCACATCCATGCTACAAACTCTTTGCCCTCCTACCATCAGGCAGGCGGTATGGGGCTCTATGATTACTGCACCAGCAGGCTCAGGAACAGTTTCTTTCCATCTACTGTAACCCTGCTGATCTCTGTGACCCATCACTAACCATACACCTCCGCTTCTCAGGGACTGTTGCACTACTCCCTTTATACCACTGGACTCTGACACTGCCTGGCAAAGTCTGATAAGGATGTTTTCAGTTGTTACAGGTACGTCTCTACCTCAGGAACCTAATTGCTAATATCCCTGCATTTGTTGCACATGCCACCTTGCACCTTCAGTTTGCCTACACAATTTAGAATTGCCATGTACTTGCATTTTTTCTTCACGATCTCCGTAGGTGGAAGTTGTCAAAAACCCTTTCTGTGCATTGTTTTCCAACATCCATTAGTTCTGGTCAGCTATATAGTGTGGCTACACTGTAAATAAACTGTTAAGTAAATTACTGCTAATTTGCAAACACTGGGTAGACACTTGCGAAGTACACGTGCCGCCATCTTGGCCTATTTTTGTGTTTATTTTCTCAAGTTTGAGGTTTCTGGGCTTGGTGTTAAATTTTTCAGGTATTTTTGATTGTTCAAATAAAACCAATTGGTAAATTGATATTTACATAAATATGAAGACCCTGGTACAACATATGCTTTAAAAGCAAAATATCAAGATTTCTGATTCTGCATGGATGAATAGCCTCAGATCCCTTTCTATGTATTTTCCACCCTATCAAACATTGTAGCAGAAGACTCTATGCTGCATTCTTGGCAAATGGAGGGTTCACAAAGTATTACTTTCTGTGATGCCAATAATTTTGACAATAATCCAAATGTTTTTGATGACAGAAATGTATTACTTTACTAAGAATTTTTTTTCTTTGAACATTTTAAACCCAATTAAAGGTTAGATTTTTATCATATTTTTGAGTGCAAGATAAACAACAAAAACAGAGTAGTACTTCATAGCCTTTTCAGTATTTATTTTTACCAATGGTGCTAATAACAATGTAATAATAGTCAAGGGCACTGTTTATATCCAACATAATATACAATAAATTATTTATGTCACATCTCTCTCTCATTCACTTCTTAATCTTCATTTCTATTATTATAGCTATATTCCTTTCTCAGTCACACATATCTCAATCTTTCTCCATTCCACTCTTTTTGCCTTTCTCCCTCTCGTTCTCACAATTCCCCAAATTCTCTCTCAAACACACACACACACACACACACACACACACACACACACACACACACACACACACACACACATACTCAAATGTCACCAATGTTTTATTTTAATCTGAAATTGCCATCCAGGCCAGACTTTTCTTGGTTTTTGGGTCATTTTAAAAGAAAACATTTTGATGTCATAATTTACTCATAACCAAAAGACAGTGTCTCACCACCCCTCAAAAATGTATTGCCTTTTGCATTAGGTTATGAAGGTTCTTCTGGAATAAACCAATGTGACTCTAGCTTCCAAGAACGAATAATGGTCTTCAAACCAATTATATATTGACCGCAGTTTTCCTAACATGCTTCCAAATCACATACCGTAGTCAACAGAAATATATAGTAACAGTGCTTTAATCAATGTCAAACACAATGCAATTATAAAACATTATCTCAGATTACTACGAAGCTATATGTTGAAATGTATGTTCTTAATGTCTGCATGTTTTTAGGGGAAAGTTTTAACAGAAACATCTGGATTGATGTAGCCATTTGCTGCGGGTGTAATGAGTTATTGTGATAGTAACGGATGTTTTTTTGACAGAATTATAATTACAATATCAAGTGTTGATAAAACCAGTAATGGGAATATTATACATACAATTTGCACATGCGCTTGTCTGTTAGCGTAGCATATTAATGAGTGCGGCGAGTTCAGCCAGGGAACCAGAGTGGGCATTCGCTCAGTGATGCATCAGCTGACATCGGCATGGCGCCTACCACAGTCTTAAGGTTCTTAATATCATATGGCGGTCTTTTTAAATCGGTCAGGGTCTGCTAATCTTCTGGTATTCTCGCACGCGGTTTCGAAACACACCCAACATACCAGCCTCCACCTGTTGGTTCAGTTTCCTTCTGCAGGGGGATAGGTACTGCGTACCTTGTTCAGTGCAATTGGTATTGCTATTATAATATAAGTGTTATAGATAATATTGTAAGCACCATCATGGTGAGTTACTCCAAAGGAACAAAACACAACACCAAAACATCATAATGGTATTTTTTCACTAAATATGGGTAAATGAAGACAGGTCATTTACTGTCTGAATGTATTTGCTGACCAACTTCTAAATTTCTGGGATTGCGTAAAATAATTCCTTAGCACAATATTTTAGATGTTCAAAACAGTGTTGTCAAGACACAGAGCCCTTTGACATTTTGCAAAGCAGGAAATGCCTTTCCTAAATGTAATTACCTTTTGCAAACATAAAAGAAAAAACATTCATCAAAACTATATTATACCGTCTAAATGAAGAATACCTTCATCAAAGGAACACGACTCTATGCAATGGAAATAACACAGACAGTACAGTGAAAGCACACAAACAGAAAAAATCTTTTAAAAATCTTTGTAGGTCCATACATTTTATTTATTGTTTTTGATGAAGTCCAAGTCAAAATTGGATATACAACTAATAAAAGGTACAGTATGATGGGAGATTACTTTTCAAAATATTTCATCAGTCATTTTCTTTCTTCTACATATAAAACATTCCTAATAAAGAAATACAATGAAAAAACAAACACACTTGTGAGCAGGATTATTTCAGTGATTACAATCCAGTTCACTATATATTTTTAGAAGTCTGGTCTGCTTATAGTTTTGTAGACTTTAAATCAGCAAGCAATAAAACTATTTCCAATAGAAATCAGCAAAGTTGAATAAAATAGTGGAGCACAACTGATGAAAATGTGTAGGCCTTAACCCACATTGCAGCTGGGTTTTGTTAAGGTCCTAATGTTGTTGATAATGACCTACATAAAAGTAAATATAAAAGTAAATCTACTGTTCATATTTTCACATCATGTTACATTTGCCTAGATCTTTAACTTGATCAGAGGTGTCCAACCTGTTCTATGGAGAGCCAAGTCTGCAGGTTTTTGCTCTCACCTTGAACATGATTGATTCATTTGGTCACTAATTGGTTAGTTTTGATATAATAAAATACTCTGACTTAATTTAGTGGCTGAAAATAATGATATATTTGTAAAGCACCTCCTGCCTTTGTGTGGAGTTACATTTTCGGAGAAAAGCAGGCAAAGAGGTGTTAGGTCAGTGCAGCTGGGCTGCAGCTTTCTAAGAACATTCCATGTTGTCACATATTACTGTCTGGTTGGAAGTGCCAGTACAAACAGAATGAGTGTGCTATTACGTGTGTCTAAATGTTGTCATGTTCTGGCACGGCTGCCTGCCGCAAAGTTTGGCATGACTATTGTCATTCTTACCTAGATATTTTCATGAACACAATCTTAACCAAATCAATATCTGAAATAGGCGCAATACACTATAGCTCCTATATCCACTGTAAAGATCGGTTTGAGAGTAAAACATTTGCCAAAGATCAAACTGAAAGATTTTACAACAAATTCTATCTGCCCTTGCCAGGAGGCAAAAACTGTGTACATGCTGAATCTTCCAGCGAACAATAATCCTAGGCATTCATCCTGATCCATACAAAAATGGTTCACTGTCCACAGAAACAAGCTTTTGCAATTGCCATCCAAGTCCTCAAGACCTGATTGCAAACCTCTGGGATGAACTGAAGATGAGAGTTGCAAGGGAAAACCAAGGAATTTGAAGGATCTGGAGTGATTGTACATGGATGAATAGTCTCAGATCACTTGCTATGCATTCTCCCACTTCATCAAACATAACTGAAGAATTTGTGTGGTTGTCTTGGTTAGGTGAGGGTGCACAAATTAATAAACGCAGGGGTGTCAACAACTGTGATGAACATGTTTGCTTCTTTATACATATTATTTAACATTTTGTTCAACAAAGATGAAGCTGAAAATATATAGTTATATATAGTTACTTATTTTTACCAATGTTGCCAATTATTGTGGATGGCACAGTATGTATCTGGGATAATTATTACCATGTTTGATAAATATGTAGAAATGTTCCCTCTATATATCCTTCAAATGTTATGGCGCAATGGATAGGCTTGAGTTTTTGTAATCTGAGGTTATTCAGAATTTTGCATTCTATACATTGTTTTTCCTGTTCATAACTATAATAAAACAGCCATCTGTGTTAGTTAGCAAGCTGTAGTAAATAAGGCAATTTATTAGCAAAGCAGAACTGTAGAACTGTAAAACTCTCTCTAACTTAAAGTAAATAACATTTGTATAACGTACACAGTTTCTGGAATGCCCTGCTCTTGCACTCTAATTCAGTGTTCTAGAATCAGGAAAAAGAAAAGAGAGATCTTTTTTATTTAGGAATTAAAATGTAGCACTTTTACCAAACATTATGTCATTTCACTCATGTCAATCAATCAAATCAATCAATCAATCAAATTTATTTTATAAAGCCCTTTTTACATCAGCAGTTGTCACAAAGTGCTTTCACAAAACACACAGCCTTAAACCCCAGGGAGCAATCAACAATAGTGATGAACTTCAGTGGCTAGGAAAAACTCCCTAAGAGGGCCAAATTTAGGAAGAAACCTAGAGAGGAACCAGGCTCCGAGGGGTGACCAGTCCTCTTCTTCCAAATCATGTAAGGGGCAATGATATAGATTATTTCTGTTTTAATATGCTCTGTGGACACTGTTTACTATTGGTGAATTCAGAGTCTCTATTGGCTTCAGTGAATCCATAGCCCTCTTGTTTCAGTGAACCACTCATGTTAAATATAGTGCTATGGAATTGATAATGTGACATTTAATCTAGCAGGAGAGAAGTGTTTTGTGTTTTGCAGGGCTGAGGATTAGGTCATTTTGTGTTTAACCCTAATATGGTGTCACATAGGTATGTACTAGCAACTTCTCTTTTATAGGGCTGTGGTGGACAAACTAGGAAGAGAAATCTCTTGCAATTTACGCTGATGAAAATGTGTAAATTAGACTTGGCCTGACTGGAATTTGGATCTGTGTATGTAGGCATGGCAGACATTAACGAGGAGTAAGAGTCAAGGTGATTTATAGAAGAAGCAACCCCACACCACAGAAAGGAAATAAACCCAAATAATATATCTCAGGATTGTAAACCATATTGTCGTTCAGTTCATGATCAAGTAATTTAGATACAACTGCCAAAAAAGTCATATTTATATGTGTGCTCACATTGTGTTCATTATATTAGCTTTTCCTCCTTGGGCAAGTCTTGCAGTGTTCTCCATGGCAACCTCTTGTCATCTGAGAGTAAAGACAGACTAGCAGTTGGTTCTGTGATGGCATGTAGCTGAAGCACTACTGTTACCTGTTTACCTGTCAGGGGAGCTAAGTGGAGGAGTGTGTCGTTGCCACAAATCCCACCTTGTCTCACAATACCATTGAGCTTTGTTTGCAAGCCTAATAGAAATACTGCCTTTGTGTAAGGGCTGGTTTATTGAGAGTCTAAGGAATATGAAGCCAGCAATGCTATGGATTGCAGCTGAGAGGCAGATTCTGAGAGGCAGATTCTGATGGAGTGGGGGAGAAATTAACATGAGAAACTACAAGAGTGAGGGTTGTTGCCATAGTCTGACACACCCATTTCCTTAAAAGCCATCAGATAATGATTTAAATGTGCTTAATTGCCACAGTAATTGCTGAATTTGTTTATTTTCATTTATTTTTTGTATTTTTTTCTTTATTGGTCTCAAGCTGTAATTACAGGCTAGATTGTACAAGAAATGTTTCTACTGAATATGACTTCTGATATAACGGTGTACCTATAGATTTCAGATTAATGTCAATAGAAATTAATTGTTGCTCCTTATAGAACTGGTGTGTCTGCAGGGCTGGAGTGGAACTCATTTTCAGCGTGGGAGTTAGTGCATTAGCCCATTTAGCGAGGGCTGGTAGGGGGAAGACATGATGTACTAATGAAAACGACAAGCTTTTTTGGGCACTTAACAACTATTTTATATTACTAATATAAATATAGATTACACAGAAATGCTTTTGAATAAAATGTCAAATTACATGAGCATGAAAATAAAAAGTAGTGCCGTCAAATTATTAAGGTAAACAATCCTGATCAATCTAATAATCTTCTGTAGGTAATCGGCATTCATAAAAATGTTGGAATGTTTTCAAATGTTCCTCTTAATACACACATTTCTATAAAAAAACTGTTGATTCTGCTAAAGACACTGTGTTATATTGTAACTATGGACAGTGCTAATTAATTCCATGCTAGTTGTCACAGTCCTTAGATGTCAGTCCATAATATACCACAATAACGGACAGAATCTGCAGTTAGGCACGGAAATATTTGGATACTGACAACATTTTCATAATTTTGCCCTGTACACCACCACAATGGATTTGAGATGAAACAACCAGGATGCAGTTGAAGTGCGGATGATCAGCTTTAATTCAAGGCGATAAAGAAAAGTATTATATGAAATGCTTAGGAACTGAAACCATTTTCATACACTGTCCCCTTATTTCCGAGGCTCAAATATAATGTTTGTGGGTCTGTCAGCCTTAAGTTTTGTCTCCAGCAAGTGAAATGCATGTTCGACTGGGTTGATATATTAGCCCTTCTTATTTGGAGGGCTGTAGGGTGTGCAGGCATTTGATCCAATACTGAATCACACCTAATCTTTTCAAGATATTGTACATTGATGTTGGTTAGAATTAGGTTCAGGTCAGGGCCTGCAAACATTAGCTTTCCTGATGGATGGTTAGCCACAACTTGATATTTCTGTCTCTAATAAATGATTCCCAAATTCTTGAATAGGCAATGGCATAACTTAATTAAGGTTGCTAGGGATGTACAGACATTAGTAAAGCTCTGTAGATAAGCTTTGCTTAAGTTGGATAAGCAAAAACAATAAATAATGACAACTTACCCCTCTACAAGCAAGGTGTTTGCAGGTGAATTCACACACTACAACGTCTTGTGACGTGAAAAACGTTTAAGGGGAGACACAACTGGCCTTTTCATTCAATGGGTTTTTGGAGAGAGAATGCGTTGTGGGACGCAAGGAGACATATTCCAATTCCAAGTATTCCAATGTCCACAAGTAACGAATGTGTAGCCTTCAAACATGTTGTTAGGCAGGATCCGTAAACTAGAGCCGTGTAAACACTAGAGCTGACAGGAATGTCTTATCTCCAATGATATAGTGAACAAAAATGTTAACCGCCAAACAAGTTACCAGTAAGCAATAAGTGCAGGCAGGCCCTGCAATCCTGACAGCTTCCACTATAGTCAACCACTAACTATGGATGGGTCTGAGGCTCAAAAATGTAAAAATGCATTAACAGCAACAAAGAAACTACCGGCATTAGGCGAAGTATTTTTTTCGCATTAATTGGGTTGTGTCTTGATGAAATGCCTTCCTATTTTTTTACTCGTCTTCTATGCTTCTCATTTTCTCTTGTTCTCCATCTCTTAACATTTTATCAATCGCTTGTCAGACTGTCTCTCTGATGTAAACGTGTCATTCCGTCAGGTCAGGCGACTGACAGAGAGCCGCTCGTTTGGCGTGGGCCGCAGGGGCATCCCAGCCCAGCTGGCTGCGCTTGTGTGTTTGTGTTTGCAAGTGAGAGAGGGAGAGACAGAAAATGTGAGGTACGAACAGTGCTCGGAGAGTGGGCCACACTACCGCAAATCATTATGATAAAATAGCATTTCCCGACCCTTATTACCGGCCCAACGGCCAACGGCCCAGCGGGAATGGTCCAGATTCTTCCGATTACTCACTCCGGCATTGCATGTCTGTGAAACTGAAGTGACAGGCACTTTAACAAAGACATCTCATGTTGCCCCCGCCTGTCAATAAACATAAGCAAGCCATTAACTTCCCTTAAATTCAATACTCAATTAGCAAAAAATCTAAACATTGCGCCCCCAGTACACAATGTGGGTGAACAGCAGTCAGTTGTTTTCGGTTTCTGCTCCAATTAGCCTTTTTTCCATCCTGTGAACCCTGTGTTTCACCCCTGCTTTAAGATGCAGAATTCATTAAGTCATTTTCTGCCCCCAGATTTTTACACCCCAGCTTTGAACATCTGCAACCTGTCATGTATAATCCCATTAATTTCTACTTAATTTGATCCTAATTTGTGTGTACAAGAGCAGCCAGATGTTGCTGTCAACTGTGGCACACAAAGTTTTGTTTGGGGGGTTTGTACACTGTGCTCTGGGTGAACATAGACTGGGTTTCCAATCACTAATTAATATAAAAATAGTTACTGTCAGTGCACAGATTTCGCATGGTCCCCATAGGACTGCACAAAGGTTGTCTGGCAGATATCAGGGATTGTTATCTGCCAGACAAGGACAGAATAATCCATATATTTTAAACGTTTTCAATATAACATTGGAAATTAACAACATTTGAAATGTATATTATGATAGAACAAAGCATCACATACTTCTCAGTGATAAGGAACATCAGTCAAATTATTGTTTAATTACATTATTGAAATAGGCAATTCTGCAATCCAATGCTAATTTTGTTATATTATTCTCCATCAAATCAATTAGTCAAGGAATTAAATAAACTCTTTTTGCATCAACAGTTGTCATAATGTGCTTCTAAAGATACCCTGTGTGAAGGAAATGGACTGAGGGGAGGCCAGTTTTCTTCTGTTTGTGCCCGTGAAGGTTATCAAAGTGCATGATCTTTTGAGCCCTATGTTTTTGCATGTTCAGATATCCAGCAGGGCAATAAAAGCAAATGGGCTGTCCAGAGTCTTCAGACAAGATCCAAATCCAGGACACTGGCTGCCAGTTGGGCCTTGAACAGAGACAGCAGGAATCAGGCAACAATGAGATCTGCAACACCTCTGAAAACTAGGAGTCAGGCAAGGTAGTCAGGCCAGGAAGTCGTCAGTGGTCCAAGATGCAACATGTCCTCCTAAGGTTCAACATGACACCAGAAAAATTAGAGAGCATTCCTTGGATACAAAATGCATATTATTTGGATTTACCCTTGTCCCCTGACATAATCTAATGCAATGTACACAATTGGAACTGTGAAAAGACAGACTGACTGTAGTCCAACAGCTCAAGACTTTAACAGTGTTAAAATAATGACTGAAAGCTAATTTTGGGCTGTTTTTCTAGATTCAGAAGATACATGAAAGTAAAGATAATATTAACCCTTAGATCAGCAAAAATTGCAATATTTTAAGCACATGTTCCAGATGTTTTTCAGAAAATTTACTCATTACCTGAAGGGGGTTGGCCATCAGAGACAAGAGTTCACCAGACATTGATGAAGCAGCCAACAAATACTCAGACATTATGTATTTTTTCCTCACAAAGGATTTGTGAAATCAAATAAAACCTTCAGTCGAAATATAAAATTATCATCAGATACTGCAACACATGGATGTTACAGACACTTTTTGACAAAATGTGGAATAGAATTTAAAATTAACGCTTGATTTCTTGAGGTGCTTTAAGAGCTTAAACATGACCATATTGGTATGTTTAAGCATATTGGTTTTTTTGAACATACCCAGCTCAAAGAAATTCAAGAGATCCCTTAAATTGCACATCAGGTCTTGAAGAATGAAACGTTGTGTAATTCATTGTGAAGAAAATGTCCTAACACTGGTGAATGGAAGCCAAAACCACCAACCGATTGAGGGCTGTGTTCAGATTCACACCAAAATCAAAGTCAAATCAAAGTAAGTTCAGACAGAAAACACCACGTATGAGTTTAACCATTTATTAGAGAACTTATGTGCAGCAATGTACATGCAAGTCTTGGCATTAGTTTCTGTTCCTTTAGGGTAACTCATTGCCATCACATGATTGTGTATACGATACTACCACAGTAACATACCTTTGTTATAATCTATGCAATTCCCATGGCAATAAGCATGGTACAGAGTACCGCCCCCCCTGCCCCCTACAAGGAACAAAGAATCCAATAGGTGAAGGCAGAGGTGGTGGTTGGGCGTGCACCCTCATGCTAGTACAAACTCAACCACCGACTGAGTGAGTAGCCTGATGGTTACATAAACAGGTTGAAATATGACATGTGATAAGAGCGATCCTGCATCAGCAGATGCGTTCCTGAACAATTACCACTCGTGCTTCCTCCCTAAATGGCTACACTAATCAATGAAAGTCACAGGCTGATCCAATGTGCGTGCATTTCAGCATGGCAACTCATAATGTGACTCAGTAGTGTGCATGGCCCCCACGTGCCTGTATGTATTCCCGACAACATCTGGGCATGCTCCTGATGAGACCGAGGTGTCCTGGGGGATCTCCTCCCGTACGTGGATCAGGGCATCATTGAGCGCCTGGACACTCAGAAATATGCACACCAGTAGCCCGCTGGATGTCATTTTGTAGGGCTCTTAAAATTAGTATTTATATATTTTTTTTAATTAATATTTCAATCTATTATGCAGATTGAGTTTGTTTTTTGGATATGTATAATTTTTTTGTAAGTTTTAAATAAAAAAATCTACGAGTCAGATAGGGTTATTACAGGAAATAAAAAGTTTGTATGTATTTTTCCCTGTTTTTAAGTTGGTTATTGATTTTGCAGTTTAAAATTGCTATAGTTTCTCTGGGCAAGAAAGTTCTGGGTGCCGACATGGATAAGGAATAATGTATACAGATTTTTTGTTGTCAACATGAAGCATTTTAAATTGGTGAAAAAGTGAAAGACTAAAAGTATAATAACTCTCAAAAATGTTCAGGTGATTCTGGCAAAGTGGTCATGCGGACAAGTGGATAAGCTCCTCAATTGTGGCAATACCCATGATAATCATTAGCAGAACTATGGAGAATTTTTGAGTTTTACCATAACAAGAATGTATACAATCAAGATTGGCCATTCATTAGGGAAGCAATATGTGCACGATGACTTCTAGTTAGTAGGATGCTCAGCGTCTGTCTGATTTTGTAGTGTTTATAGAATCCCCTTCGTTTCGGTCCTAATCGGTGCCATATGCTTGCCCCTGGCCGTCACTCTGCTCCTGTCATATCAAGTGGCTCCTTGACATGCCTCCTGACATGCGCTGCACCAAAAGCCAGCTTTGTGCTAATGAGAAAAGTGATGGGTGCAGGAGGAGACAGAGGGATACTGACTGACAGAGAGGAGAGCAGGGCCATATGACCCTTTAAAGTGGGGCCCCATCATGAAGGGGACGAGGAGTGCAAGGCTGTGTCACAGAGATCTCCCCTGATTACTGCTTGATTGTGATGACTAGCAGTTACTGTTCTGTAGACTGAGGGTACCATCAATATGGAGGGTGTCTTCCCCCAATATCGTATCAATTGAAACAAAAATTATTCATTTATTTGTTAATTTGGCTCGACATTAGTTCCTTCCAAAGCTGCTGGTATTTGTTTTGGGATTCACCAATAAACACAAAACAAAAAACATGCCACTGATACATTGATTAGACCAGAAAAACACGACAAACATACAATTTAGCATACATGGTCATCGAGGCATTATTGACGTATTTGGATTGTCTATACCTGGACAGTATCACAAGACACACCCTTCTTAGAACTCAAGAACTGGGGAAAAAACTGGGGAACTCAAAACCTGATGGAAAATGGATATGGGTCAACAAGACATGCAAGGAAATCAGTAGGATTTCCATACTGAGAGACACAATCGAATAACCCAAACAGCAAACATGCTTTACTTGATTACATGTTTTTGTATTACCCGTACTGGGGTCAGTGGGTCAACTTTTTCATTTGGCTATGGATCATCATTACATGGGGAGAGAAAGCTGAGCTGGGTTGTCTGAGGAGATGAGACCCAGACAGGAGCTGATACACCCACCCGTCTCCCTGTGTCCGTCTGAGAAGGCATCTGCTTCTGTTTAACCCAAGCCTTCACCACCAATATTTGGGACTTACTAGGCCAGTGTGGCTGCTGTACTTAACCCCTCCTCTTTTAAAAAGAGTGATACTTGGAAGTACAAACACTCTTCACAATACAACCCTCAGACTATTGTTGACCTACCTTTATATAAAAACGTTAATGTATACATCAGAACATGTCTTGCATTTTAAGATGTACTGTTCAAAAAAAATTTCCTAGCTTATAATAACTATTAGGAAAGTACGTATGAGGAAATCTCTATTCTAACAGCTGTAACAGCAGCATTATACAGAACCCCAGGCCAAGGTACCACTTACCCTGCATCTCCACTGCCAAACAGACTCTGTTGTCATTGTAAGTGACTGCACAGCTTAGTGTCTTTGTCAGCTGACTGGTTTGTCATTGTTTTGCATGCTGGCACTCCATAACTAGGAGAGAGAGCCCAGGCCCCTCAGGCAACGAGCATGTCAGGCAGCTTTGTTTTACAACAGGATGCTAGCGCTCCCTGGGCTGCTTCATGGTTCCACTGCTAACCGGGGAAGTCAAGGAGATTAAATGGAACATACTGCACCTCATAGCTCTTAATGCATTGTGACACACTGCTGAGACTAACGGCATGCTGGTTCTAAAGGAAGACAGAGAAAAAAACTGGAAAGACCTTTTGTTGTAAGGTCTGTGTTTATTTGATGTTCGACAGAGGTGTGCATGTCTTATCCCATGAGAGGAATGCACTGTACATCTTATTTGATTAAACTGTCATTCACAGTTGAAGACTTTGCCTTTGAAATACTGAAATATTAAAAACATGCAATTTTCTGTCTGAACACAGGCTCTTTTTATTTTGGTTTAGAAACTTTAAGATGCATTCTGGGACTCTGTTTTTAATAAAATAGTTTTTAAAACTAAATTTTGCGCTGGATTTGTAATATGTTTTTATATGTGCATAATCTTTAAGTATAAGCCCTACCAACACAAACAGCCATGAAGTTCCAAGTTTGAAAGCATGTGACAGTACAGCATTTTCAAGGACTTGACAGGGCCCATTTCAGATCCACTGGATGTAAAATTATTTGCATATTCTAAGAGTGGGGTCCAGGATAGGAGACGAGATATGTTAAATATTAATCACGTTCATCACCTCACAGGATAAAGGAAGAACTCCTTTTCTATTCAAGAAAACATCTACATAAACTGTTGTCTTGTTTTTGTGCCATATTGAATATTACATGAATGAAACACTGATACTTCTTAAATTAATAACTTTGGAGATATTCCTGCCCCAAACCCAGAAACAAATGCGCTGGTCTATTGAGTTGAGGTGCCAGCCATAACTATTTTCAGCTTGAAAAGAAGGCTGTTGAAATCTTAACAGTATTTCTCCTTAACAAGTTATTCAGAGTGGCACGGGGTGGGAGTTGTGATGTGAAGTATGTTAACAATTTGTTAATTTTGAACAACTATTTTTACTGAATCGAGAGTAATAAGTACATGTATTTCATTTTGTACATTTCAGTGTCTTGAAGCAGAGTTCTATAACAAAATCAAACAATAAACTAACAAGAACTATTTCTAAATTGTCTTTAATACACATAAAACAAATATTCGGATTTGTTATTGGAATAGTCATCTTTGACTTGTGTTTATATAGATGGAGAAATTACAATGTTAAATGCAATAATACACTACTGTAGCTCTAGATGCAAGTAAAAGGTACAACTCTATCTAGTTAGCATAGCTATTGTTAGTAGGCAACCAACAGCAGAGTTGACAATATACAAATGCAAAATATTAGCTAGCTAGCAAACACTGGAGATGGTTTAGAACAAAAATGTAGCTCTGTCTGCCAAGTCTCTGTCACACTTGCTGAACAATTTTCACATAGGCACCACAAGTCAGTGTTTCCCTGATATTCACTTGAATGGGTGTGCACAAACGTTTGGCTAGTACTGGATATGGACATTACCATCCACTGTAGACATTACTGTAGACATTAACATCCAACAACACTTGAGGAAAATAATTTGTCATCGCTTGCAGTGGTCATTGTATTTAGTTTTTAAATAAAAACATACACTGATGAGCCAAAGGTAAATGAAGAATCAGGTCTCGCAGTCAACGTTTTGGATGCAGGAGTAAAGACCTGAGCAACTTTGACAAGGGCAATATTATTCTGTCCAGACGAGGCTTGTGTGCCCTCTTTACACATTGTTGCAGACCAGGTACACCCCTTCCTGGCAATGGTATTCCTTGATGGTTGTGGCCTCTATCAACAGGATAATCTGGCCTCAAAATTCCCCAGACCTCAATGCGATTGAGCATTTGGGGGATGTGCTGGATTAGCAAATGCAATCACTGGCAGGAACTAATGTCTTGTTTCTAGATACCTTCAGGGGTCTTGTAGAGTCCATGCCTCAACAGGTTGGTGATATTTTGCCGGCACACGGAGAACCAACAGCATATTAGTCATGTGATCCTAATCTTTTGGCTCATCAGTGTACTTATACCAATCTTTTTGGCATATATTTTCCTTTTCTGCCTTTCTTTTATATTTCCATTTGCTTTCCTTTACTACTTGTTAATGATTTTTGTGGAGACTCTATGTGAATGTTAGGAACTTCTTATGGATGCACAGTGATCATTTTCACATGGCACTGGGTGACTTAGATGGCTAATACAATTTAGCTTGGAATGTTGCCCAGCAACCAGGATCCAAATAAAAATGTTGTAATGAATGATATGATAGGCATCCCATTACAGAACCCCTATACAGAGACTCTGCTTATGTTAAAAACGTCAGAACCTTCGAGTGACTTAGTTGTTCATTTGAACAATTAGAAATATTTTCTGGCATGTGTTACTGACACAAACTTATGAAATTAGTGGCAAGATTTGTTCTATTTACTAAACCACAGGGACATCATGTACATGAACAGACACCTGAAATTAAAGATATATGACATTTTTTACTGAGAAAATAGAATGGAAGAGAACAAGAACGGGAGGGAAACAGGAAGGGGGAAGGGTGCAGATTAAGAGAGTGAGAGAAAGGGGAAGGGAAATGACAGACAGAGACTATGCTTGAAATGGTCATTATTATTTCATACAAATGCCTTTTCTTTGCTTAAAAAATTTAAACTGCAGTGGCGGCACCAATGCTACATATCAGAAGAAAGCCCAAGGACCACAGATGATTTAGCTTGGAGAGGACAGCGTATGCAAAAACCACATGTGCAACAGACAGCAGTAACCAGTGAATATGTGGTAAACTTGGCAGAGCACTGCATTTTCTTGGGAGTGCACAGCCAATATGTGTTAAAAATGGAGAGGGCTACCTCCTTTGCGTTTTCATATTGACTGTACATCAGTGTTTTTAATCAGATTTCTTCGTAAGGGCATTCCCAACTTGCAAAGCAGCACACCAGAACTATAGCTATTAAACAGTGTTGTAAATGTGTGTGAATAAAAAACTGTGTGATGACATTTTTCTAAAGTCATCAGAGTCGGCATGTTAAAACGGGATCGGCTCTGAATTTGTCCGTGTCAGAAACATTTGGTAATTAATGCGCTTTAAACAGTGGTTCACTATTTCTGCAGATTTTTACTTGCAATGAGTACTCCTTTGTGTGCATTTTACCAGTAGGCCTAGAGTGTCATGAGACTTCTCAAGTACCTCTGTGAAGAGGCCAAGTACCCTTCCTAGTACCGTAGTACCCACGGTTAGGAAACATTGTAGTAATGAAAGGAATAGATATCAGAGGTGAGTGGCAAAATGTAGAGCCAACAGTACTTTCAATAGTTTAATTGTTAATTATGAGTTAATTCCAAACTTTTGTTTGTGACGCATGCCAAAAACGTACATTCCGTTGTTAATTGTTTCATTTTATAACATTATCCCTTACCAAATGATATCGATGATATCAATCCAGGGGTCTCCAAACTTTTTGGGTCTGAGATCTACTTTAAAAAACCATGTTTCAAGCTACACATTTTTGCTTTCAAATTGGTACATTCTTTTCTTCTCAGTTATCCAGCTTAATTATTAAACTCTGTGCACCCTTTATTGGACACCCTATATTGGATCCCTAACAAGGAGATTGACTACTAGCCTATTACTGGACCATGACTGAAACAGACTGAATCAGGTTCTCTTGCAGTATTTCCCTCTTTTTAATCATCAAGCTTGCACATGACACTTTTTAGTAATGGTTTCGTACTTGCAATCCTCTTATGCAGAGCTCTTGTTATTGTTGACTGGTGCACCATCACTCCCAGCCATTGAACACTCCAGCTTCATCAAAGTGATTGCTGGCCTCTGTGGCTTCTCACAAGTATTCTTGTTTGAGTACTCAGTTTTTAGGGGCTGCCTTTTGTTTACAGGGCCTGGGTGGTGTCATTAAGATTACATTTCTCAATTGCTGGTAAAACTGTGCTCACTTGAATATCCCAAAATATGGATATTATTGCATATCCTTTTGCTCATCTATATATGGAGCTGCTTGGCCAGATATCTGGAATTGTAAATGTGTAAATATTATGGAATACATTTTGTATACGCTCGACTCCCACTGAATATGGGGTGTTGGTACTGAAATATGATTGCCTTACCTTGCTCTAGCAATTATTCTATAGTTTGGCTGGTGACAATATTGTCCCAATCTGTCGGACAGTTCTTTGTTTTTCTTCAGAATGGTGAGGATACTTCCACTGAAGAGGTCTTCATTGGTCCATGAAATTATTTGCAGTTGCAGGGCCAATCAGTTCTTTCCTTAATTTACCAAGCAGTAGGTATGCTCAATGTTTTTGCTGTCTCAGATGAATAAAACCTGATTTATCTGCATTCTAATGGCCAGCATTTACAGTTATTTGCTCCTTTAGTTCCTTGTGTCCTTTAGTTTCTGTAAAAAACATATTGCATGATAAACTCCAAATGTTCTATTTAATCAGCTAACAAACAGCTCTGACAGACATGTTCCTGACAAGACATACTATAAGGGGATTTCACGATGAATGAGTCCAAGGCAAAGCGCTGGATTTCCATACGATACAAGCATGTTAACTTTCCTTAAGTCAGGCCGATCTTGAGCACACCTAGCTGTCCATAGCATTCACTGGTTGAAGTTGAGCTAAACTTTGAATGTAATAGACTTGACTGGTTAAACTGTACGGGCAGCACATGCAGTACTCCATTTGGCCAAATAGTCAATAATAAATTGTTTATATTTGAATATTGTTCTGGCTATTTTATACCAGGTGTGTCAAACCGGTTCTATGATGAACCTAAACAACCAGGTGAGGGCCAAAATGAACCAATTAGTGACCTAATTAATAAATCAAGTACAAGGTGAGAGCGAAAGCTTGCAGACACGGCATGGAACCGGTTTGACACCTCTGTTGTATTTTATAACAATTCAATCGGATAAGCATTACTATAGTAATGCATCTAAATCAACAGTGCTATTACCAACATACTGATTACTCCCCATCTAATTATGTACTACAACAAGGAGCTCAACTCTGGATCCAGGCACGTGTCTCTCTGGGCATATATAAAGGGTATATATTAATCAGTAAATCACTAATTCCAAACAACATGAATGTTCAGAAAGCTTCAAAATGTCAATACAATGTGTCAAACTTTCCCTAATTAGGTACATGCTTGTTGTTGGCACAAATGCTAATTACCCCTTCCAAATAAACTAAAATGGTCTGTATTGCTACATTCTTTAGCCACTGGCTCATTGACCATCACATAAAAATAAACAAGGCTCCTCCTTTCTGCCTGTGTAGGACACACAGCGCTCAAGGCTTTGATATGTGCTCTCTGATCTATTGGGCTCACAGTGTTACATCCCCCTGTGATGTGGCAGATTAATTAGGTGGAACGGGTATTTATCCGTTAAAATCATAATACTAATTTACCCAATGCACTGCAACTCTGTGGGTGGCAGCAATGGGTCCAAGTTTCATGAAAATGGCTTAGAGCCCCACAATGTTATCTGATGAGACGCACGTTAAATGGATTGAGAGTCTGTGGAGCCAGACTGCATCCAGAGATACTAATTATTAACAATGATCTGTTAAATAATCATTCATGACATTTTTTTCCTTCCATGTAAGCCATGTGTCCCACAAATATATACATTTTTAAGTAAATTTTTGAAGTAAATGTTTATAAATCAGCTAGCAGATGCCTCTCATTTCCACTACAGTGCTAAAACAGACAGTGAGATTATATAGAATGTGTGTGTATGTTTGTGCGTCATTGCACGCTGCTGATGAGTCTCAATGCCATCAGCACATTGAGCATAACATATTCTGTTAGTCTATCATTGAGATTGTGAGAATGCACGCACACACACACACACACACACACACACACACACACACATCCTGCAAACCTTCCTGCTAAACCTTTACTATCAGAAGTTGACTTATTTCTTTGTCACTAAATCAAATACAGTGCACATTGTCCATCCCAGTGTACAATACGATGTGAGGGGTACGGCCTATGGTACCTTGGGTTGAATACGAGCTGTTTTGTGCCCTGGCCTCTGAATGCTATCTCTGAGCAGCAGCACCCAGAATGCACAGTATTCCCACACCCACCAAATGCCACTCGGGGATAAGAACAACACCATTGATAGAAAGTGTATTCTTTTCCATAGATTCCCACCAGGATGTTGCTAACCGTTTCCAGGACCTTATCAAAGAATAAACCCCTTTGAAAATGGCAAAACAAAGCACCATGCTTCATTGTTGTTCTGCACTTTGACATGAATTATCTGGCTTTTCCATCAGCCTGCATTGGGAGTGGGTAAACTCCATACCGCTCGCGCTTGTCTTTCAGGAGCAGGGATTCAGACGTCTGTCTCCACTATCTGCTGCTGTCTCCAGAGTCAGTTTCTCATGTAGCACAATTGTAGCAATCGTCCTATGGACCAACAGGACAGACAGAAGAGTGCAGTCTCACAGTTAATGTCTCTGGATAATATCATAATATTAGGGAACTGAAATGCCTGTGCTGTCCTTTAAGAGTAAACCTTACCTCTGGCACACCAATTGAGATCAATACTGTATGTCTTCATGTTCTCCCCACAGTGGAGTTCCATCTACTGGACTAATATGGTACTGCTTTTTCTGTAAAACATTCCATTCGGCAACCTGCAAACGAGATCACACCAACTCAACATTCTTCTTTAGATCATTGTAAACACTGACCCCAACTACACACATGAGCCAAGTAAACCCAGTCAACCAATCACCAGTGTAGATTTTATGAAGACAGGCTAGAGTTATGTCAGTCATTCTACAACATAGTAGACCTCATGCATTCACCTTAAATACTGTAAAAGCGACATCCAGGATGAATTGGTCCTTGAGTACCCCCAGGATGAACATACCCAGTTCAACTTATTGGGGGCCTGATAATTGGTTGACAACCTGAATCAGGTGTGCATTTCCGGGGCTACAATAGAAATGTGTCCTGTTGGGATTACTCAAGCGCGGAGTTGGGAATCACTGATCCAGCAGACAGAGACAGTTCAGGAGCAACATAACAGGGACAGAGAGACTGATAAAGGTTGTGCCCCCAGGCCATCAGACTGTTAAACTAACTGCCTATCTGCACTGCACCTTAGAGCCCTTTTGCACACACACACACACACACACATACACACACCCACAAACACACACTCCATGGACAAACAGACTTACACACTCAACATACTGAAAGGAAAAACACATTCAACCACATGTATGAAAACATTCAGGCTATCCTGCAGTCCCAGGCACATTGTGAACAGTAGTCATTAGGGTTTAGGGTTACTCAATTTAATACACTACATTGTTTATGTTTGTATACAATTAGTTTGACACACCTGTGCCAACATCTGCTATAATGTGTATTCAGTCTATAAAACACTGCACTTTTAATCTGTTATATAGGAAAGCACAATCTGCAAGTGTGTTTACTGTCTGATTATTATAAAAGAAGTAATACTAACAGCAATATAGAAAAAAAACTTGATCATAAACCCTCAAAATGTTTATTGTTATTGTATATTTCAACTACTGCTGTTGTATAAAGGCAGTTGTGGTCCTGGGTTAACACAAAGAGCGAAGTTTATGAATGAATGTATTTCTCCAAAAACAATCGTAAGTCCGTTTAGGGTGATCTTATAGATTTTGATCCAACTACTATCACTTATTATTTTACAAGCAAAATAATATAAATCCCTAAGATTTATAAATTGTTCTAAATACGGTATATTTTCATGTTAGGGGATCAGTGCATGTTATAGGGATGAGCTGGTACACAGTAAAAAAGTTGACCCAACAGAGAGTATACCAGAGTCACAAAATAATTGGGGAGCACAATGTATTACAGTAGCTACATGTACCAGAGAATTATTGGATAAAACACCCAAGATCACCACGACTTCTTCAGCCTTGTAAGACATGCTGATGTCTAAACTTTGGTGTAATACATGACATGTGCACCTCTACATTTTTATAGCCTCAGTCAATGTATCAGTGCATGACATTATTAATGACTCCAGGTATACAGTTACTATTGTGTTCTAGAGCTGGCATTGCCATGTGTTGAACTGGAAATATCTAGTCCTAGTGAATTTGTTGTAAATGGAACATAGTTTATAAGACTTGTTTGGTCTGGTTGAGTGAGGAGGTGAAAATCTGTTTCAAGATGCCACGATATTAAGATATACGCAAATGAAACTAAGAGACGGTAGAAGTGTTTTCACCCTTTTCAGATTATGACAACTTCTGAAAGTCATGTTTGAAATACAAAATACTCGATTTTGACGTAGCTTTTTCCTTTTTATTGTATTCTTTATTATTTTATCGTTATTTTCAATATACATTGGACAAATATAGATCAAGAAAATATATTCAGTGACATCAATAGATTAGTTGTTTCCTATCTGCAATCAATTGCGTCAATTGTCTTTTCTTATTTCTGCCATTACATGTTCTGCTTTGTATAATAGATTTTCTTGTAACCTGTTCACAAACAGGAGTGTGGGGCCAGTTACAAAATGAACTGTGGTCTGCCATTGTGCCTTAGTGTGGGCTGCTCCTGCTCTGCATCCAACACTGCCCGAAGGCT
Organism: Esox niger; assembly: GCA_016801105.1. NCBI lineage: Eukaryota > Metazoa > Chordata > Actinopteri > Esociformes > Esocidae > Esox > Esox niger. Next base: position 23,071 of record JACXGJ010003258.1, on the reverse strand, counting down.
GTTTTCATAATCATATTAATGAGAGAGCGATGCGCCAACCTGTGATGCAGAGCTGCTGCAACCTATTCGCAGGGAGCAGTCCTATTTACACTGTACCTATACTAATCTCACAGCCTTGATCAGGGAACAGTAAATAAAAACCCCAAGGCCTCTATTGATCAGCCTTGAGTCTACTCTTCCAACGTTGTGAGGGTCTGGTTAGCTATTACAAATGTTAGTGTGTTCTATGAATTATTTCATCAGAAAGCATGCTGCATTAAGTATTTATCTTTACGTAAACCATTTCAAAGAGGGCATCTGTCTATTTCAGTTCGGAGCAGGCCATTATTTGTGTGTTTCTGAGTGTTCAGCAGAATGGGATCACAACAGAGGGAGCAGGTCAATACCCTCCTCATTGGTACAGTCTCCCCTGGCCCTCTGTCTCTGTTGCACCTTCTTTCTAACACAGGACCAGAGCACTGGGTCACATGCAATAGCTGGAATAGCAACAGGCCTTCATTATTTATGCCTTTTCAACACCTATGGAAGAATATTGTTACCGTTGCATGTGTTTGTTTCCTTATACATCCCTGTAGTTTATATTCTAAAGAACTCTTTCACTTATTATGCCTGTAACATGTTGGTATAGGCACAGCCTGGCACAGTATGGAAAAGGTGTATTTATTCAGAACTCGCTATATACACTCTGTGATACCAAAAATGTGCAAAGGAAGATATTTGTTGCAAATAATCACTACAATTAATGACCCACGGAGACCAGGTTCTAAGTGATTTTGTAAATGTTTACCAATCAAAATGAAGTAGAATAGTAGTGTTGCCCTAGAGGCCGATAGCTCTCTCCAGGGCCATGGGGCTGTTTAATGAATGACCCACTTGTTAGCTAATTGCCACGGTGTCCCGGAACACAAAGGAAATGTTAAATTATGTTATGTGCCTGTTAGATAATGAGCTAAAGCAGAACAAAACACTTACTTTTTCCCAGTGCTGTTTGGAATTGGCTGTTCTGTCAGATATTTAGTAGTTACTGGAATAAACATTGTGAGAGGAGAAACATTTCATAATGTGAGCAATAGAGACCGACCAGAAAAAAAAAAACTGGTTCATAGTGTATTTCTTAAACATCACACTTCTCACTCATTTAAACACTGATTTCACTCTTTCAAATCGGTATACCAGGGTGTACAATTCAATGTGATATCAGTATTGTTTGATGTGAGATGGGCATGTTGTGAAATTGATTAATATTTCTTTCATATTTTACAATGTTGCAAAGTAAAATAAATACAAATCCACCAGCATTATTTGCGGCAGTCGATGGACAGTTAATGCAGGTTCTGGTTATGGGATCATTCACAAACAGTACCGGCTTGCTAACTTCAATCAAACTAAAAGGTTATCAGAATACTTTGTAATCTTTCTATGGCATATTTCATGTTTTGCACTTATTTTTTTTTCCACCAGTCAATTCTTGCATGCAAACAGTATCAGTAATGGTCAAAAACAATTGTTCTAGCTAGCAGATAATAGAAAAAACTATAGTTGTTGCTGTTCCATTGGTAACATGTATTTTTCCCATTCTGTAGATAATGCTTGTGCATACTTCATCTAGTAAAATAAAATATATCTTAGTTGAAATGGAAGGTTTTGAGGGAGGGACAGAAGGGTTAAAATAAAGAGATTAAGAAATTGAACGCTTCTGTTCCTCACTCAAAAGGTTCCATTTCAACATTTTTGGAAAGGAAAGAAATAGCTACAGTGGTCTCTTAATTTTTTTTCAGAGCTGTATGTACTATTTGTAAAGAGTTGAATTCACATTCAGCTGTAGGTTAAAACAGAATGGCACAATCATAAAACAAAACTTTGCAACAAAGAAAAGATTAACTGACCCCTGTTCAAAAGTCTGCATACCCTTAGTTCTTAATAATGTATTCCCCCATTAGCACCAATGACAAGGTGAAGGCTGTTGCAACATGTGTCTATGAGGCCCCAAATCCTTGCAGGTGGTATAGCTGCCCATCAGTCTTTGCAAAATGCCTCCTGGTCATGCAATGTCTTTGGTCGCCTTGCACAATCTGTACATTTGAGATCTCCTTAGCGTGGCTCGGTGATATTATGGCCACTCCAGAACCTTCACCTTTTTCTTGCTGTAACCACTGGAGGGTGGTAACCACTTGGCCTTGTTCTTAGGGTCATTGTCCTGCTGGAAAATACAAGAGCGTGCCACGCGCATCTTTGTGTGGAAGATTGCGAATTGGCTGCCAGTATTTTCTGATAACAGGCTGCATTCATCTTGCCATCATTTTTCACAAGATTACCCGTGTCTTTAGAGCTCACACACCCCGAAAACATCAGTGAGCCACCACCATGCTTCACAGTGGGGATGGTATTCTGTTCACTATAAGCCTTGTTGACCCTTCTCCAAACATAGTGCTTATGGTTGTGACTATAAAGCTCCAAATTACAGTGTATGGGAAGCTGTGAGGCGTGACAAGCTATTGTCTGGCATATTGGAAATGGGCATTTTGTGGCATTAGCGCAGTAAAGGCTTCTTTCTGGCAACTTGATCATGCAGCTCATTTTTGTTCAAGTATTGATGTATTGTGTTCCCTGAAACTACCACACAGTCTTTTTCCAGAGGAGTCCATATTTCACATGAGGTTACCTGTGGGTTTTTCTTTGACCCCAACTACACGCAACAATTCTTGTGGCAGTTTTGGTTGTAATCTTTCTTGGTCTACCTGAGCTTGGCTTGGTATCAAGAGACGCCAGATTTTTCCACTTCTTAATAAGTGATTGAACAGTACTGACTGGCATTTGCAAGGCATTGGATATCTTTTTATATCCTTTTCCATCTTTATAACATTCCATTACTTTGTTACACAGGTCTTTTGACGGTTCTTTTCTGCTCCCCATGGCTCAGTATCTAGCCTGCTCAGTGCAGCCACGTGAGAGATAACAAACTCATTGACAATTTATATACAGACACTAAGTGCAATTTACAAAGCCACAGGTGTGGGAAATGTATCATTAATTGCCATTTTCACCTGTGTGTGTCACCTTGTGTGTCTATAACAAGGCCGAACAATCAAGGGTATGTAAACTTTTGCCAGAATTCCCCAATTTCTGCCAGGGTATGCAAACATATGAGCACAAAGGGTACCTTATGTAGGTGCCCTTTGCTATGATATTCAGAATTGAACTCAGGTGCATCCGCTTTGCACTGATCATTCTTGGGATGTTTCTACAAATAAATTGGAGTCCTGTGGACTCCTGTGCTAAATTAAAACAGAAAAGAACACACCTATTAATAAGGTCCCACAGTTGACAATGAATGTCAGAGCAAAAACCAATCCACATGGTCAAAGAAATTGTCTGTAGAGTTTCAAGTTTGGATGGTGTCAAGGCAATGTGGGCAGGTACTAAACAATTTCTGCAACAATGAAGTTCCCAAAGAATGCAGTTCCCTCAATCATTCTTAAATGGAAGGTTTGGAATCACCATCACTTTTCCTAGACTATAGATAGCTGTCCAGCCAGATTGTGCAATTGAGGGGGAACCTGATGTTCACCCTTACTAGAGCTTGAGAGTTCCTTTGTAAAGATGGGAGAACATTCCAGAAAGACCACCATCTGTGCAGCACTGGCCTGACGGCAGTAACACCTCAGTAAAATGTGCCAATGAAACGACTTTCAGACCATGAGAAACAAGATTCTTTGATATGATGTAACCAAGATAACACTATTTGAAATGAATGCCAAGCATTGCATCTGAATAAAACTAGGCAAAGCTCATCACCTGGGCAATACTATACAAATGGTATGCTGTGAGGATAAGCATAATGCTCTGAGGATGTTTTATTGGCTGGGAGATAAGTGAGATTAATGAAAACCTGCTCCATACAGTGAAGGAAAAAGTATTTGATCCCCTGCTGATTTTGTACGTTTGCCCACTGACAAAGAAAATGATCAGCCTATAATTTTTATGTTAGGTTTATTTGAACAGTGAGAGACAGAATAACAAAAAAATGTGGGGTGGCAAAACCCTTGTTGGCAATCACAAAGTTCAGACGCATCTCAGGAAAGATTAAGTCACACTCCTCTTTGCAGATCTTCTCCAGGTCATTAAGGTTTTGGTGTTGACATTTGGCAATGTTCAGTTCCCTCCACAGATTTTCTCTGGGATTTAGGTCTGGAGACTGGCTAGACCACTCCAGGACCTTAACGTGCTTCTTCTGGAGCCACTCCTTTGTTGCCTTGGCTGTGTGTTTTGGGTCATTGTCATGCTGGAATACCCATCCACAACCCATTTCCAATGCCCTGACTGAAGGAAGGAGGTTCTCACCCAAGATTTGATGGTACATGGCCCCGTCCATTGTCCCTTTGCAGAAAAACACAACAAAAACATAATGTTTCCACCTCAGTGTTTGGTGGGGATGGTGTTCTTGGGGTCAAAGGCAGTATCCCTCCTCCTCCAAACATGGCGAGTTGAGTTGATCCCAAAGAGCTTGATTTTGGTCTCATCTACCCACAACACTTTCACCCAGTTCTCCTCTGAATCATTCAGATGTTCATTGGCAAACTTCAGACGGGCCTTCTTTCTTGAACAGGGGGACCTTGTGGGCATTGTAGGATTTCAGTCCTTTACGGCATAGTGTGTTACCAATTGTTTTCTTGGTGACTATGGTCCCAGCTGCCTTGAGATCATTGACAAGATCCTTGTATGTAGATCTGGACTGATTCCTCACCGTTCACATGATCACTGAAAATCCACAAGTTGAGATTTTGCATGGAGCCCCAGACCAAGTAAGATTGACAGTTCTTTTGTGTTTCTTCCAATTACGAATAATCACATCAACTGTTGTCATCTTCTTACATTAAATTAATATGGAATGCTCTTTGGTCTTCATTTTCCATTAGATCCACAACCTGACTAATTCCTTAACAGTAGGGTTTTCTATCCATAAAATGATAGCAACTTTAATGGTTCACATGTGGAAGCCAATGGTAATAGTACCCTAATTATTTTTCTGTTAAAACTGCAAGCTGTCTTTTGGCAATCCTCACATACTCTCACTTTTAATCAATGGCTTCTGTATCTTTTAGAGGTTATTACACTGGACTTACCAACAGCAGGAATGAACTGTGTTAGTCAAGGAACAATTAAGGCTTTGACAATGATGTTAGAATCTGTGAGGAATACTTTTAGTTACAGCTTGAAATGTAGGAAAATATGTTAAGCCTGAATAGTTGCAAGATCAATTACTTTAATTGTATATATTTTTTCTTCTCATGTTATATTTTTTAATAATTTTTTATTATTATTGAATGTATTTTAACTCGGTTTTTGTTTTTCCCTTTTGTTTTCATTAAATATACCTTTAAATCTACACTTGCCTCTGTCTCCCTCAATGGATCGTGACAGAAGCACCTTTTGTTTTTATTACAGCACTCAGTCTTTTTGGGTAGGAGTCTCTTAGCATGGCACTACTTGACGTGGCAATATTTTCCCAATCTTTGTTGCAAAAGCGCTCCAAATCTCTCAGATTGCAGGGACATCTCCTGTGCACAGCCCTCTTCAGATCACCCCCACAGATGTTCAGTTGGATTTTAGGCTGGCCCACTCTGGCTGGGCCATTCCCAAATAGTAATCATCTTCTGGTGAAGCCATGATTTTGTGAATTTGTAAGTGTGCTTTGGGTCGTTGTCTTGCTGAAAGGTTAACTTCTTCTTCAGCTTTCTATCAGGCTTTCTATCAGATGATTTTGTGCCCAAATATCCTGGTATTTGGAACTGTTCATAATTCCCTCCACCCTGACTAAGGCCCTGATTCCAGATGAATAAAAACAGCCCTAAAGCATGATGCTTCCACCACCATGCTTTGCCGTGGGTATGGTGTTCTTTGGGTGATGTACAGTGTTGTTTTTGCGCCAAACATACCTTTTGGAATCATGGCCTAAAAGTTTAACTTGGTTTCATCAGACCATAACACATTTTTCCACGTGCTTTTGGGAGACTTGATGTTTGTTTTTGCAAACTTCAGCCGAGCTTGGATGTTTTTCTTGGTAAGAAAAGGCTTCCGTCTTGCCACCCTACCCCAGAGCCCAAAAATACGGGAGATTACTATCACATGTAGCTCACAGCCAGTACTTGCCAGAAATTCCTGCAGCTCCTTTAATGTTGCTGTAGGCCTCTTGGAAGCCTCTCTGACCAGTTTTCTTCTTGTCTTTTCATACATTTTGGAGGGACGTCCAGTTCTTGGTGATGTCTCTTTTGTGCAATATTTTCTCCACTTGATGATGACTGTCTTCACGGTGTTCCATGGTATATCTAATGCTTCGGAAATTATTTTGTACCCTCCTCCTGACTGGTATCTTTCAATGAGAGCCCTCTGATGCTTAGGAAGCTCTCTACAGACCATGGCTTTTGCTCTGAGATGCAACTAAGCAAATGTCAGGAAAGTCTGACTAGAACAGCAAAACTTCATTTAAATGATGAGTCACTTTAAATTATGGCAGGTGTGAAATAACTTCTATTTAACATGAGTTTGAATGTGATTGGTTAATTCTGACCACAGCCACAGCCCTAGTTACAAGAGGGTGTGCACACATATGCAACCAGGTTATTGAAAGATTTGTATTTTTTATTTTCACCCGACAAAGACTAAAGTTAGTTTTTCAATTGTATCATTCACATTATAGGTCACATTAAAAGTGGAAAGACGTTCTGACGTGAACGATCTTTGTCTCTTTCTTTTACATCACAAAAACCTGGCCTTTTAACAGGGGTGTGTAGACTTTTATATCCACTCTATGTATGTATGTATATGCAGTACAAAGCTAAATATACATTTATTGCAGTAATACTGTTATTATGTAGTCTCATTTGTAAAGAAATGGATACATTTCAATTAAAAACTGCAAGCTTCTACAGCAAAATGACTGAATACTTATGCAAGCAACATCAGAACAGGCTAGAGAGCACTAAATAGTCAATATCCGGGGTGAGTGGGATAAGCCACAAACTTTATCGCTCGTCTCTGCGTCCTGAAGGTAGGTCATGTAGAGATGTCAGATTGCAGCCAATAGTCCTCATTGCAGAGTGGATGATGCGTTGCAGCCTGGCCTTTTGCTTAGCAGTTGCTGGAGCTTACCAGATGTTGATGGAGGAGGTCAGGATGGACTCTATGATGGCAGTGTAGAAATGCACCATCATAGTCATTGGTGGGTTGCACTTTTTCAGTTTTCACAGGAAGTACATCCTCTGCTGTGCTTCTTTGTAGGAGAGGTGATGTTCAGCTCCCACTTGACGTATTTGAAGATGATGGTGCCCAGAAAATGAAAGGACTCCACAGAGATGACTGGGGAGCCACCCATGGCGATCGGGGGATTGGCAGCTGGGCTTCTCCTGAAGTCCACTGTCAACTCCACAGTCTTTAGGGCGTTAAGCTCCAAGTTGTTCTGACTGTACTAGGACACCAGATGGTCAATCTCCCATCTATTGGCAGCATTGTCTCCATCAGAAATTAGTCTGATAAGGGTGGTGTAATCCGCAAACTTATCAGAGTAGTGACTGGAGGTGCAGCTGCTGGTGTACATATTTTATTATTCAATGTACCATGGTTGTTAATTAAACAAATGTGATTCTTTCAGCAATATGGACAGCAATTTATTCATGGTAAGCTGCCAACATACCCGTTTAGTGTCAAGAGTTCCCTCATCTTCCAAATTAAAATGTAACCACTGTATATATACATACGGCATATACACTGATGAGCCAAAACATTACAACCACTGTTGGTCCTGTGCTACCAAAACAATGCCGGCCCGCCAAAGCATGGACTTTACAAGACTCCTGAAGATGTCTTGTGGTATCTGGCAGTTCAAAACATTAGCAGCAGATCCTTCAATGCCTGTAAGTTACGAGGTGGAGCCGCCAGGGATCAGACTTGTTGGTCCAACACATTCCATAGATACTCAGTTGGATTCAGAACTACCGAATTTGGAGGCCAGGAGACAGGGTATCTCAGTAGAACATTGCCCAGAGCATCACACTCTCTCCACTGCCTTGTCATCGTCCCACAGTGCAACCTGGTGTCATCACTTCCCTAGGTAAACGGTGTTGTCCATGTGATTAGCGGACACCAGGCAACCGTCTTCCACTGCTTTTTCACGGTGGACAGGGTTCATCATGTGCACTCTGATCAGTCTGCGACTGCCCAGCCCCATACGCAGCAAGGTGCAATGCCATGTGTCGTGACACATTCCACCCGTAACCATCATTAACATTTTCTGTGACTTGTGCCACAGTAAACCTTCTGTCGGTTTGGACCAGACAAGATTGCCTTTGTTGCCACCGATGAGTCTTGGACACCCAACACCCTATGGCATTTTTTTGGTTTTACCCTACTTGGACCACTGTCGGTAGGTCACCACTGCTGACTGGGATCTCACAAGCATTGATGTTTGAGAGATGCTCTGACCCAGTTACCTAGTCATAACAATTTGGCCCTTGTCAAAGCCGCTCAGGTCTTTACTCTTGCCCTTTTCTCCTCCATCAGACACGTTGAATACAAGAACTTATTGTTCACTTATCATCTTATCTACCCAGACCTTGACATGTGCCTATGTTAGGAGATGATCAATATTATTTGCTTCAGCTGTAAGTGGTTATAATGTTTTGCTTCATCAGTGAATAGCACACGCAACCTCTTTCTTTCTTTGTTACGGTTACAATTACACACTCATACACATGGAATCTTTATTTCCAACCGTCTCCTTTGTTGTGAGTGATCAAAACACAGAAGCAGCTTTAACAAAAAGGCTTAGATTCTCACCCCAACAGTGAAAGCATGTAAATGGATGACCTCCTGATGAAGAGGGGTCACAAATCTAAAAGACTTGAACGAGAACCCGTCACACCACCCTTTGTCTTTAATTCCACTTCCACTCTCTTCCTGTGAAGCCCAGAGATTGGTATGGAGTCCATCACTACAGCACTTTACAATGCTCAGACAGCAGGAAGGATGGAACGGGGCTTCTCATCACATTCTTGTATTTACTCACCACCAACATGGAAAAAGCATAGTTACAGCCAGCCAACCTAAACAAAAGCAAACAAATTCAAACCAAATTGTTTGTCCCCTCTTTATAAGTATTCCAGTGAGTAAAAATGAGTAGTAAGAGAAAATTCTCCAAGGAAATCGCCTGGATTTGTGGTTTTCTAGTATGCTGTTTATTTGCTCCACAAGAGTTTGTCAATCAATCAATCAAATTTTTTTAAAAGCCCTTATTTACATCAGCAGTTGTCATAAAGTGCTTTTACAGAACACCCAGCCTGAAACCCCAAGGAGCAAGCAACAACACTGTTGAAGCACAGTAGCTAGGAAAGATTTAGCAAAATTAAGGAAGAAACCTGGAGAGGAATGAGGCTTGGAGGGGTGACCAGTCCTCTTCTGGCTGTGCTGGTTGAACATACAAGTTGTAATAATGAATAAATGCATGTGGGCTGTGTCCAGAGTCTGTAAATCCTAAGCCATGTCAGAAGCATGACTGGATGGACAAGGACAGCGACAACCCGGGGGGACGGGTGGGTCAGCAGACTGGCACCTGGAATTGTCAGGTATCATCTTGATCTGCAACACAACCAGAAGGACTTTGGAAAGGGACAGCAATGAGTCTTTCGAGCATGGTAATACGGAGGTGAGAGCCAAGTCCTAATTCCCTCCTAAGTTTAAACGGAGCAGGAGAGAAGGACATTTAGACAGTGCATTCCTTAGATTTACAAGGATTAAAAGTGGAGGAGAACTGACCATAAACCCCCGGCACAATAATAAAACAGAATAAAACCTTAGGTCTGAGACGGGGGTCAAGTGACATGACTGCTTGTCATGTTTTGTAAATTCTATCTTTTTCTTTTGGATTGGATTTGTGAAATTTTACTACCTTTCCATCTCTTGGACACGCAGCAGTGGTGAGACCAGCCTGGCCAAAGAGTGTCCTCTCCTCTAGGTATTTTCACTGGAGGCCACATTGGCACACTGGGTATGTTAGAATTCTACTGGCACTTTTCGCAAGTAGTGGCCAGAGCCAATTGGAAGGGCCTGGTGTGGAGATTACATTTAATATTTAACGTCCTGGGGCAGCATCTCTGGCAGGGAAGACAGAGGAAACACCCAGCTATAAATGTTCCTTCATGGAAGATTAAATAAATAAAAAAAATTAAAATCCAGTTCTCTTTAGATGTTTTACAATTGCAGCTTATTCAAATCACAGAAATTAAAACGTTCAAGCCCTTTACACAGCCGCAGCTTTGTTACGGCTTTATCATCAGTATCAGCGGGTCTGTGTTTATTCAATCCTCAATTACCAAAGGCTCAGCCGGCAGGCCTTTAATTGATTGCTTTAATTGATTGGTTGGGGGGTAACCATGGCTGAAAAGCAGTTTATCTTAATCAGTTGAGAGGAAATTTAGAGTAGGGCTTGATTTCCTCCAGCTGATCACTCCTGTGTGGCGGGGAGAGGGGGGAGGAGATAGGGGAAGGTTGTTCCTTTAGGTCTAAGGAAGAGGAGATGCAAAGCAAGGACGCCAGGGGAATGGAATGATAGGGTTCACCTGCTAAACAGGGACAACAGATGTACTACGGAGGAAAGTAATCACATCTCTGTCACCAATGCTGTCACTGTCTGAAGTAGGGTTGCTGCATATTACAGTATAGAGGAATGGGTGAGTGGGACATCATCTATTAGCCTGTCAGTGACTTGGTTATTTTGTTTTCAGCATCTTGCTTCTGAAACAACTGGGGGTTATCTTAAGGTTTTGTGTGGTGGATGAATGGCTCATGGTTTCTGCATGGCATCCATCAGACTGTCAAGGAAATGCTAGGAAGGAGGCTGCTTGGCCAAATCCCCCCAGAGCTCTCTACCCTGCCAAAAGAAACCCCATCCCTGTTCGTTTGTCAAGAGCTCTGGACCTCAGTTTTTGCTGCCTCTGCCTAAAGTGCTGGATATGTCATTAAGCATGTTTATATGTGAGGTTTCTCAGCTTACCACTTGTGAGCAACTGGTAAGCCACTCTCAGTGGTTGGAGAACATCTGAGACATGCAGAGCAGATTGGCTGCATCAACACTTGGCCTTGCTGAAGGATCTCCAGGGGCAGATCTGATTCCTGTAAGGACCAGGGTTACTGAATATGTTGTCACCTACTGCATCTGCTCCTACTGAATGCACAGGCAAAAGCTCTTTCAGAGCCTACACAAGTTACACTTTGCCTGAATGTCAAGCACTCTATCCAGTGGGAGTAATATGTCTTGAATTACCCAGGACTTATAATTATATTATCCTTTGCCAATGAAACAGCTTTTTATGAGGATGCCGTAATACACAGACAACTCAGATAATGATGTTATTGCAAATCAACCCCCAAACGGAAACATAATAAATGAAACATAATGGAATCTCTAAATGCGTGCTTACTGTTGTCTTTTTTACTTTAAATTTTCATGTCTTCAGTAGCAAGCTATTTACAAATGAAGCTCATCTGATATAATAAAAAATTGACCTCTCAAATGCCTGACCTCTGTGACCTTGCTGGCTTCATTTAGGTACCCTCGCTGTTTGCCCTTTGCTGTGTGTAATTGGTCTTTGCCTGGCTGTAATGGTTCTTGCATGTGAATGTGCTTTCCCTGCCTGGCGAGAGGATAATGACCAGAGGCAAGTGTGACCTTGTCTGGAAGAGAGCAGCCCTCCTACTCCTGAGAGCCCCGGCTGCAGAATGCTCCCACTGGGTTCTGCTCTCTGTCAGGCCTGGAACCTGCCTTCTCCCACTCCAGCTCCACTCTGCAGCCTTGCAGCCACACAGCCCAGCCAAGTAGTGCTGGGAGTAGGACGCCACAAATACAAGACAGAGCACTCTTTCCCATGGTCTCTCTAGCCCTCAGTAAGTTATTTATTTAACTGACATATGAGTATTGGACAGATACCAACAATACTAGGAATGAATCAATGAATAAATAACAGGCAGTAAGAAAACAGCCCAAATTGATTTAATTATGCTTACTTTGCCAGAGCTAAACATGTTTCGGCCTCTATCCCCGATTGGGCTATTGAACCAAATTTGTTCGAAGTTCAACAATAAGCCATGGCTTGTGTTAGCAGTGTTTGTATTACTGTGGCCATCGCACCTCCCAAGCCCTCATAGACTGACACTGCAGTGACTATTGCTTCAGTGGAAGTGGAAGTGGCAATCTATCGATGTCACCTTGTAGAGTGTAGGCCGTTGAACAATCATGAGTAATGTTTATTGGTACAGAAAATCAACACACAGAGCTCTGGGGGAAGTCAAAAGACAATGAGTCCAATCATTGTGTCAGGTATTGAGCCTCAGCCGGTGGAAAGAGATCATTTAACATTGATCTAGGAGGGTTTTGTGCTGGGATAGAACAGAATACCACTGTTGGTCCTACACCGTAACATTGTATGTAGCAGATACATTGAGTAAAGTGGAATACACAACTTTTGGCGCGCATCTAGTATTATGTCTTTATAGTAAAACATGTAGATCATGAGTTTTTTATCTGAAACTGCCATGTTGTGCTGTATGATGGCACCTGGGCCCAGTTCAGTAGTACATCTGTAAAAGTCTCCTCTAATTGAATCTGGGAATAGAAGAGTCTTGGGCAGTGCACCTCTGGCAGTACATATCCAGCGCACTACAGAGGTAGCAAAACAGGAACACAGACAGATTAAGAGCTTTGTATTGGAGCTCAGCCTCAGGGCTTTGTGTTACCAGTTATCACTCTCAAAGCCTCTGTAAGCTCTAAATGTATGTTTAACACAGCACTGTGTTTGTGTGTGCGTGTGTGTGTGTGTGTGTGTGTGTGTGTGTGTTTATGCATATTTTCTCCACAATTTTTGTTATTTGTTTTTCTGTTTGCATTTGACTTATCATCCATACATGGGTAATTGACAAAGCTATATTTAAAACAGTTAAGAGGATTTGACTGCACTTCGTAGTGTGCACTTTTGTGCTATTAACATACCTCCAGCTATTATTTTTGTTTTCCATAACTACACATAGGCTGCTGTACTCTACTTTCATTTGAAATGAAGATTAGGGTGGGCTCTGTGACAGCTTGTGTTCATAATATTTTTCATAAATTAGTCTTTTCTGTATCCTGTCTCTCCCTTTTTCTCATTCTTCCCCTCTCTGACTGTCTCCTCTCCTCACTCTACCCATCTCTCCTCCTCCCATCCTGTCATTCCATTTCTTCTCTGCCAGCTCTGCTACTCTTCCCAGATAAATGTTTCATGAGGCAGCCCTCATATCCTCCTCTAGAATAACATGTCCAAGAGATTATAGGAGACATCACTCAGTCACATTCACCTTCGACCACAGACCTACATGGCCTAACTCCGTCCTGCTGCATCTTCCCTGTACAGCAGAAAGAAAAAAACACAGAGAAGCATATTTTAATACCCAAAAGTGACTGTCAAATAGCGTCTGCATTCAAATAACTATCAAAGGGTTTATCCCTATCAGATGTGAAAGCTTTAAGTGGGTCACAGGCTCCATCCACTGTAATGCCACAGTAAAAATTCACCAGCTTATCATTATTTAATAATGCTCTAATGGAAAAGATCCCCACCCCAAATACAGATCCACCTCCTAACTGAATTATTCTGTAATATGTTAACAGCTGTAATTGTGAACTGACATTCAGTGTTTCGGGATGCCCTGCCTTATAACACATCCTGATTTTAAAAAAACTAGCATATATAAGATTAATTTAATTGACTTGTAATTATTTTTATCATCAGCCATGGCCTTATCAACATCAAGTATATAAAACATTTGCTAACTTTAACAGATTTAATGTAAAGCACGGAGAAAAACATTTGAAAAATAAACACGTTGTTAAAAGTGAACCAAAGCTTTGACTTGTCACACTTTCAAAAGTGTTAGATGATGTGTTCCTGCCTGACATGTCTATTCCTCACCCTATTGATGATTATTGATGATTCATATTATGAGTATGGAGTCATAGAGAAGGATAATCTTTGACAGGGCTATTAGTTTAATCCCTAACCCTTTTATTTCAGGTCAGTTGGAACCGAAACTGTTGGAAATCAATATGAAAACATGTAATGTAACTTCTCCCACCATGATTCTACTTCCCTCCCTCCTGGTCTCAGACTGTGTATGGGTCTCAGCCTGGTCAGTCAAGCCATTTAGTTATCCTAATCCTACTACCACTATTACTTCTACTACCGAGTTCCAAGGTTGCCATGGTGCTGTAAGGCTCCCTAGGAAAAGCGCTCCAGTATATTTTAAAAATATTTAAATAATTTTTGTTTTAATTTTTGTAAAAACTTTTTACATTTGAATAGTGAAATGTGTATATTTAATGGGCATTTCAGCATAGCATAACTATTTAATATTCTTATATTTTTATCAAAGATCTGTGTAGTACAAACATGAGATCTACACCACACAATCTATATTGGTCTGTTCATAAAATACCACAAGTTACAGTATTCATAGAAAACGTACAGTATCCAGCGCATCTCTAACAAAATGCTGATTGGAGAATACAATAATTTGTTAGAGAACACACATTTAACAGAAATAACTTTAACAGGTGAATTCATGCTTTTTCACTATTTGCCTAGTGGATTACATTGGTATTTTGTAAATCATAATTTAGGCTATACATTGTGGTTATTTCACTACAATTGTCAAAAACACAAACATTAACATACATTTACCAGTAGAAATAACTTTCTCCGAATTAAATGCATTTCTTACTAAAGAATCAGGATATTTATTCATCAAAATTGTATTGTAATTTCTATGAATGATACTGTTTAATGTACTGTATTTTCATACTAACTAGCCAGAATAACTTCTAAATAATTCCATCCAGGCAGACTGATCTGACAAGAGAATTCTTGCTTTCTCAAATTTCCAAGAAGCCTGGTCATTATTTCTATGAACAATACCAACATGTGCTATACTACATGTTCACACTATCTTGAATACATTTAGAATAATTCTGGCAGACATTTTGCCTATATGAAACTCTGGGTCTGTACATTCATGTGGATGTCGTTTTCATGTGGACCACCTACCTGAAGATCATTGCACACCAGGTACGGCCCTTCATGGCAACTGTATTCCCCGATGGCGGCTGTCTCTTTCAGCAGGATAATGCACATATTCTTCAGAAATGGTTTGAGGGACATGAAGAGTTCAAGGTGTTGGCATGGCCTCCAAATTCCCTAGATCTCAATCCAATTGAGCATCTGTTTGATGTGCTGAACCCACAGGTCTGATCCACAGTGGTTCTACCTTGCATCACAGCTAACAAGACCTGAAGGATCTGCTGCTATTGTCTTGGTGCCAGATACCACAGGACACCTTCAGGGGTCTTGTAGAGTCCATCCCTCAGCGAGTTGGCGCTGTTTTTGCGGCACACGGACGACGAACAGCATATTAGGCAGGTCATGATGTTTTGGCTCATCAGTGCATATAGGACTACCAACATGGATGTCACTATTCTCACTTCAGGTAATATTATTATAATCATTCATAAATGATACTATTCTTCAAAGTTTTAGTAGAAGTAGGAATAATAACAAGAATTGAACGTCTATAATGCTTTTCATTAAGAAAATAATAAAAAGATGCTGTGGATGTGGTCAACGATGAAGATGAGACAATTGTGCAAGAAGACTTGTTAACAGCACCTAGCCATGCTGGCCTTCTGACAGTGACTACTGCATAGCTGTTCACTCTCTGGTGTTGCAGAATGACATGACGTTTGTTTCTACGTTCTCCACTCAGGGTAACGATGGCAGGCCACTGATAAATATGGGAAAACCTGAGAGATGAGATCATCCCGTCACAATGCAATGTAAAGTATTCAATGTAGTCCTCCTAATAGGGTAAGTAACTAACTAGCTAATCTGGCAGCATTGCTAACTGGCAATCTTAAAAAAGTTGATTTGACATGCATTCCCAGGCAGAAAGCAAATACATATAATCCAGACTTAAAGGGTCACTTGACCCTGGAGGGACATTAGATGGTGTGTATCATGTCTGATATATTTCTAGGTCAGTGAGATTTGTTCCAGGCATAATTGGCTAGAAAAAGTGTGGAATGCTTTTGAGCATCAGACAACCCACACTAAAAATATTTTGTTTCATTTAGCGATTTGTGTGTAGTCGTGACTGACCTTGATGAATAGAGCCCTTGGATGTCTTTGAGCGATTTTCCTATCAGCAGAAATGTTATTAGACATAGAAGGTTTCCTCTTTCTAAAAGACTACAACTCTGTAGAGACAACACTTCCTTCTTTGGCCAGTCCCTCCCTCTCTCTCCCCTTGGCGAGTTTACTAAGCATCATCAGAGTAGAGTGGCTGGGTACAACCAGCTAGCTAACTAACTTTAAATTGCACAGCAAAACGGCTTGTCATCATGAATAATATATTTTTGGAAGTGATCTTATATGGTGAGGTCAAATCATACAAGTTTGATCCAGAGCTTTCTACTGACAATGTTTTTGTGAAACGCATTCAAATAAGATCACCTTTGTACAGCGTTATCAGGACTAAGATGGCAAACATACATGTTTATTCTGTTGATATGTGCTGTAGTTCTTGATACACAAACAGTGTCTGTGGGAACTGATGCACTGCTTGTATGGGTACTAAGGTTCCATTAAGCATTAAGGGAATGTTTAATGGTTCAAATAATTCTTCTATCAGACAAATTAACATCACTGGTGTTGATTAAACTCAACGTATTTTCCTTGTACAAGTACAGTACAATGAAATGCAGTTAGCATCTAACCAGAAGTGAAAATGGAATAGATACAGATATTGTTTTAGCAATAACATTAAGTTAGCATTCTCACTGGTTGACCTTTGATCTATACCGTTTGCATATTAACTGTATGTACTGTAAACATCATTAAAAAATTGTTTTGTAATCCCAGCATTCGGAAAGAGTTTTCAGGTAACTTCATATTTTCTTCTTATTTGTTAATCAGTTTCAAGGATATTTGCAGCATACAGTATACTCATTGTTTATTGAAATCAATGTTGAAATATAGCGACTGATCCAGTCTTCAAATCGGATTGATTGTTTGGCTTCTGCACATTGTGTTTTATTGAAGCTTGTCTGCTTGAGGAGTACTACTTTTTCTTTCAATACAGGTTGCTCACCAGTCTCCTGTTTTTTAAAGTTCAGTTTTAAAAATTTAATGCAACATAACTTCATTGCATTCAGGGCCAGATCAAAGTGTTCTGGACTCTTCTGTTTGATGTATCCTCTATTTGAAGTCGATTCCAAAGACACTGTGTGTGAAACAAAAGTTTACATATATTCTAGCCTTTGTGGTAGCAACTCGTGGTCCATAGCACATTGATTCAGTGTTTGAAAAGGTAGAGTAAAGAGAACTGTGTTTGAATTGAGATGCATTGTTAGCAGGGGGGCTATGACCTAAACTTTAAGTTAAGCGAGTTGAGGTGGGTGAGAAACAGTAGGTTTTCATGGTGTCAGACCAGGATCAGTTGTTTGTTGGTTTCAATAGACATTCCCAGGGATAACGTGGACATTGTAAATGATTGACAGGCCATAGAAGCTGTGGCATGCAAGTACGCTGAATGCTGTTCTCTGCAACAGATGAGGGATGATTAAGAGCTGTCACAACAGTATAAGACAACTGACAATGACATCCCTGACAGCCATAGAAGGGGCCATGCCAAGGGTGTTGATACATTCAGCATTTCCAGAAATGATGTGGCGATATAGTCTGTGTTTATGTAGAACTACTGATATAAAATGGATACAAATCTATGGGCAAATGGAACAGTCTCAGTGGTGGGTGTTTCTCTTGACAAAATCGTTTTTTTTGTGACATGCTACTTACTCGATTCCACCCAAGGTTTCCTGTTTTTATAAGCTAAATAACGTTTTATATTGACTTTTGGTTCAGCATTTAATGGCTGACGGAAAATGTCTGCACCAAAAGTACCAATACAGTGCATGAAAGAAGACTGTCATTTATTTACATTTCAAGCAATAACGTGCATTGGGATCAAATGTATTCTGACAGCCCCGATCTCCATCTGTGGAGGATACAATATTATATTCAATAATACAAAAACATATATATTTGGAAGGTATATGTAGGGTTATGTATAGAACAAGTGTAACAGTTACATTTAGGATATGGCTTAGAGTTGGTAGATAGTTGAAATGTACTTATTCCTGTACTTATTCTGTAGAGCAGCTACACATGGATGGGACTCCTTAAATAAAGTGCATCCATCACAAGCTAAACCCCAGATAACATTTCCCTGCTATACTGTATGATCAGAAGTCTTTTCGACATGTCCTTGTGTGGTTGTTTATTTCATCATTGTTATTTCATGCAATATTTTTAAGTGCCCTACAAATACTGGGAGAGATGGAGCTGAAATGTACTGTACATACAGTACCTAAGCAATCACATGTGTCAACACTAACTAAACTACAGCATCTACTTGTTGACCTACTTTAAAGGAGTTAATATGTAGCACTGCCTGCTGGGAATGGTTAAATCATCTCACAATTATTCTTAAGAACCTCAGTAATGATGTTTATAATCAATTTGTCAACTATGTATGGACAGTGGCTTGATTACACCTAATCAGAAAATACTAAAATCTGCCTAATAGTCAAGTAGTTTAAAATATGGATGTATTGCATTGGACCTCAAAGATAAAAATATCAGAAGTTGTTGTATAATTGTAGAATGCAATGGAAGCATACCATTTTTGGTCAATCTTAAAGGGATTGTAACATAGAAGAGACCAGAGTTGGAATAAGACCTATTTCCAGAGTTTATTTTGCAGAAAAGGCTATTCAAAATCAGGTAGTCCAGAAACAGGTCAAAGAATTGCAGTCCAAAAATCCTAGATACGCAAAACTCTCAGAAATGCTCCTCAGATCAGACAACAAGACTTTGTATGGAACACAAGGAGATCAGGGGTAGAAATACACAAGTATCATGATGGCTAACAAGACACAGGTGTGCAGGAATCAGTGAGACAATGGCAGATGATAGGAGTGGGTGTGGTGCAAACAGGACAGCAGAGACAGAGTAAACCATCCGGGACATTAATGAGGGAAGGAGCATTGAGTGTCTGTTGTGACAGTTCAATATTCAGGGGAAGAGGAGTGCTGAGTTGTGACAATATATATATTCAGCTCCGCAAATAATTAAGAGACCACTGCACCTTTTTCTTTCCTTTCCAAAAAAGTAGAAAAGTAAGATTTTGAGTGAGGAACAGAAGGGTTAAAATTCAAAGATTACTGCAAATTGAACACTTCTGTTCCTAACTCAAGACCATAGCCTTTTCTGACCATAGCATTATGAACGCAACACGGTTTCACCTTCCAAGCAAAAAACATGGCTAAACCCAGTCTGCTTCTCGTAGCCTTCCTCAGTTTTGATAGGATAACAATCAAATCAATCAATCAATCAAATTTATTTTATAAAGCCCTTTTAACATCCGCAGTTGTCACAAAGTGCTTTCACAAAACACCCGGCCTTGAACACCAGGGAGCAAACAACAATAGTGATGAACTTCAGTGGCTAGGAAAAACTCCCTAAGACAGCCGAAATTTAGGAAGAAACCTAGAGAGGAACCAGGCTCCGAGGGGTCAAGGATAACACTGAGATTTCTTAAAGTTTTTTGGGATACAACCATGCAGCCATTGAGGTTCACAGTGAGATCTGCCAATAAAACTCTTAGTTTCTTGGGTCCAAAAACGAGCATTTCTGTTTATCTTGAGTTTAAAAGCAGGAAGTTCTCTGTCATCCACTTCCTAATATCTGAAACACATGCTTCCAAAGTAGCTAATTTGGGAGTTTCTCCATGCTTCATCGAAATATATAACTGTGTGTCATCAGCATAGCAGTGAAAATTGACATTGTGATTTCTGATTACATCTCCAAGAGGCAGCATATATAGTGAGAACAATAAAGGGCCCAGAACCAAGCCTTGAGGAACACCAAAACATTATTTTGTTTTGTCAGAGGATATACCATCCACAAAAACAAACTGATATCTTTCAGATAAATAAGATTTAAACCAGGCTAAAACATTCGCACCTAGCCCAATATGGGTTTCCAGTCTCTCTTAGAGAAGGGAGTGATCAATAGTGTCAAAAGCAGTACTAAGATCAAGAAGTAACAGGACGGATGCGGAACCTTTGTCTGAGGCCATTAAAAGGTCATTTGTTACCTTCACGAATGCAGTCTCAGTACTATGATGGGGTCTGAAACCGGACTGTAGCAATTCATAAATGTTATTTGTTTTCAGGAAAGCATTCAGTTGTTGGGAAATACATTTTTGTAAGATTTTTGAGAGGAATGGGAGGTTCGATATTGGCCTATAGTTGTTTAAAATGTCTGGATTCACATTCGATTTTTTTTAAAATAGGCTTAATTTCCTCTATTTTTTGTGAGTTTGGTACACATACGGAGGAAAGGAAGCAATTTATTATGTTCAACATTGGCTGATCTAGCACCGAAAATATCTCCTTGAGTAATTTAGTTGGAATCGGGTCTTACTGACAATTTGTGCGTTTAGAACTCATTACAAATTTTGTGAATGGGTCGAGCGATACGGAATCAAAAAGTTCCAGTGTCCCCATTGACACCTGGTCAGGGAGGTTCAGGACATTCTCGGGACAACTGAGATTTGGGGGACTGTAATTATTTGAAAAGTGAATTATTTGTTTTCTAACGGTGATGTTCTTTTCATCAAAGAAGTTAATGTATTCATTACAGCTAAAGTGAGGACCCACTTCACTTGTTGAGCGTTGCTTTTTAGTTAACTTTGCAACTGTATCAAAGAGAAATTTTTGATTGTTTTTGTTCACCTCAATCAGGTTGGAGGAATACGCTGATCGAGCAGATGTGAGTGCTTTTTGGTATTTAAGTGTGGTGTCTATCTAGTCTGAATACTTCCAACATGGTGGAGCGCAAGGTTTTCTTTAGTGCTCTAGTATTTTCTGTGTACCAGGGAGCAAGTTTCTTGTTGCGTAGTTCCTTTGGTTTAAGTGGTGCAACTGTATCTAAAGTATTTCGCAGTGTTGAATTAAGATCCTGGATTAGATCGTTTGCGGATTTATTTTCTTTGTCATTGATGAGCAAGCTTGGAAGAATATCAAGAAATCGTAGTCTGAGAATTCATAGGGCGGCTTTTGAAACTCATTGTTTGCGGAGCGAGTGGACTTCTTTTTATGGTAAATTTAATAAGACAGTCATCCGATATTCCAGGATGTACAGGGGAAATTATTAGATCTAAAATATCTATTTCTCGTGACAGGACTAAATCTAAAGTTATGATTGTGGCTGTGTGTTGGACCTGAGACATGTTGGATAAAACCCATTGATTCTTTAATCGCTTCAAAGGCTTTTTGAAGAGGGTCTTTTGACTTTTCCATATGTATATTGAAATCGCAAAAAATAGAATACTATCTGCCATGACTACAACATAAGACAAGAAATCTGGAAACTCATTCTATATGGCCTGGGCGGCCTGTAAATAGTGGCTATGTAAAACGATTTATCACCCTGGTTGACTTTCATGAGCAAAATTTCAAAAGAATGACAACCAGTGATGTGTTTAAGAGTAAATTTATATTTACTGTCATAGATATTAGCAACACCCCCTCTTTTTCGGGATGCACAGGAGGAAAGGCCTCATTTAGGGCAGTAAATTCATCAGGCTTCAGCCTTGTTTCACACAAGCCAATAACATCAAGTTTATGATCAGAGATCAATTCACTGCAGTTGCCTTTGGAGCAAGGGACCTAACATTTCGGAGTCCCATTTTGAGATGCAAGGTAATATAGTCATTTTTATTTGTGACCGAGATGGAGGAAGGTTTTATCTTAATAAGGTTGCTATTGTTAGCGATTCCTTGTTTAACGTTTCTCAGCCTGAAACGAGTCACAATCGCAATAAGCAAAGCTGTACTAACTACACTGGCTATGCTGTCGACAGACTCCACTATGCTAGCAGGCTGGCTAACAGCCTGCATCCTGTCCTGCACCCTATCTCATGGTGAGGCTATAGGAGTGAGACTCCTGTCAATGTTCCTAGATAAAAGAAGAGCACAACTCCAGCTAGGATGAAGTCCGTCACTCTTCAGCAGATCAGGCCTGACCCTATTTCTGCGTGAGTCCCAAAAAGAGAGCCAGTTATCTACAAACTCTTCCTCCTGCGACAGGCAGAACTCAATTTTCAGCCAGCGATTGAGTTGCGCAATTCTGCTGTAGAGCTCGTCACTACCCCTAGCTGGAAGGGGGCCAGAGACTATTACTCGATGCCGACACATCTGTCTAGCTAGTTCACACGCTGATGCTATGTTCTGCTTTGTA
This sequence comes from Esox niger, assembly GCA_016801105.1. NCBI lineage: Eukaryota > Metazoa > Chordata > Actinopteri > Esociformes > Esocidae > Esox > Esox niger. The sequence goes on along the minus strand of JACXGJ010003258.1, from coordinate 633 downwards.
TCCTCTGACTGTTTCATCCTAACGTTGTTGGTGCCAACGTGAATAACAATATCTCTGTACTCTCTACACTTGCCAGTTTTAGACTTCGCTAGCACCTACCCCAGATTTGCGGCTACGTCGGTGGCTCTGCCCCCCGGTAAACAGTGTAAATCTAGCAACTAACAAAGAACTTACATGGCTTTTACCGTTTTGCCTTTGAAATGGATATTTATTTACCATGGGAATAATAGAAATTCACTTTGCATGATTAATATTTTGTATTAGACAAAATAGTATCAACAACTGAGATACAAGCGGGTAGGAGAAGCCGACAATGCCGAGACCTGTGGAGCGTACTAGGGAGTTCAACCTACTCTGTTTCAACTCTGGGTTATCGAGGAAAATCAGAGTTGACAAACTCTGATTGCCTAAAGTGGTTTTAAACAGTAATACGGCTGTCAGCTCCTTGTGCAGACGGAGACGAAGCAAGAGACAATTTCTGTTCAATATTCATATATTTAATGTTGGAGCTGACTTTCGCTCAATGTAGAGACAATAACACGCAAAGACAGGGGGAACAGAGGATACATATATATGTGGAATGGTAATGACTAGATGAGAAACAGGTGCGCTAAACAGGACAACAGGTGCAAT